>JAGDQP010009653.1:6343-58278 GCA_022664845.1 Lepisma saccharinum
CCATCAGGCCTGAGCCAAAATTGGCTAAAGGCAAAATATTAATATATATATATATATATATATATATCAGCAACACAGAAGACTGGTTTACGCAACTGTGCGTATGAATGACGTCCAACTACACCCTTAAGCTGAATAATGTGGATAGTGCATAACAACAATGCGTTTTTGTAGATGAGTGACACGTGGCTTGACTTCCAACAACGGGTGGCTGGCAGGGACATACCCAGAAGTTGGTTTCGGGGTCCAGCTCCTTCGAGGGGCTCCGAGGTCTGCGTGAGTGGATGTGAAATGTACATAAATTGCGTTAAAATTTTACCAAAAATTATAGTAATTTCACAAAAAACGGAATTTTGGGAGGGTCCCCCAGGAACCCTCCTTTATGTATGTCCCTGCTGGCTGGAATAGATATATGGAAAGGGCGTATAATCTCCTCTTCAAAGGCATTTGAAACTGTTTTCTCCGCAGATCATTCTGCCATTGATCTTTCTTACATTCGTAGTGATGCAAAAGAATGGCACACGAGTAACAAGCTGAAGAACAGAGGCTTTATGTTTCTGTAAGTTTTTGCCTAGAGATACGACTGATCAAAATGCTTTTAGCGTAAATAATTGGTACTAAAAAGAATCACTTCTTCTAAGGTGGCCTAACTTCGTAGTATGACACGTATCACATCAGAAGTATCTATATCATTGTATTTTCTACATTGTGTTTGTTTATAGATGTAGTAAGCTGTGTCTGTCGTTTTTTCCGCTAAACGGAAGGTCTAAAGCCGCACTCGAGATACATTTTGCTTCGGCTCATGCCTGGCTGCGTCATATTTAACACGTTGATGTGATGCGTGATTTATAAGGCCTGCGTGTAATGATTGGTTCGGTTGACCTGGTGTTTGGTTGATACATTGTATGACAGATGGCAGCGTTGTTGTAGTTGATATAGAGAGATGGAGAGAGAGAGAGAGAGAGAGAGAGAGAGAGAGAGAGAGATGTGAGACGGAAAGAGAACACACAGGATGGTTTATGAGCACAGCATGCAAAACAGCTGGTTTCAATTCCCCCACCTGCTTTTCCCTATTTGACAATTTTGTTTACCGTTTCTGTGTATTGTGGGCAATATTCAGAGTTATTATGATTTATCCCTTGCAGTAAGTTTTCAATGATTACCAAACTATGCATATGAGAATTTGAGAAGGGGAAATAATATTCCCAGATTTATTGGTATTTTGCTTTACGGACGAACTGTTTGCAATCTTTAAGAAAAGTGGTTTATTCGACGCAGAATGGACTGTTAAAGTTCCACGTTACTTCTCCTTTGTCGTCATGGTAACCACTCCATGTTCAAACAAGTGGCGAAGGCTATACGTTTATGTAGCATGACACAGTTTAGTCATAATTTGTATATCGTTAGTGAGTATTTGAGTATAATCCATTTGTCATTTTGTCAGCACTGAAGGAATAATAGCATGAAGATATACATCATGAAGCTCCAAGTTGAGATAGTGACAATACTTTGAACTAAGAGCGATCATTTCATAGTAGTGCCACCTAGCGGCTACTAATGGAAATTAAATGCGTCAGCCGATCTCTATTCCTTACTGCAATGTCCGTTCGTAATAGATTTAGAGCCCTGCTATCTTTGTCCTTTGCGAAACGAAAAAAAGAAAAGAAAAAGGTAATTGTTCTTCCATCTCTGTCAGTATTTCGGCACCAGGATGCAGCACAAATTTGAGTATTGGTACTGTTTGTTGACTGTTCCAGTTACTTTCGCTGATTCATTCTGCTGTACGTGACAAGTCACAGTACGTCTTAAAACAGCGAACAGGAAGTGTGTTGTAAATTATTATTATTTCAAACTCGTTCACATGCAGTTACATTGTTGGCATACGCGGTAGAGCGTTCGCTTACTGCGTGGGTTGCCCGGGCTCAATCCTCGTGTAGGTCAAATTTTTATCTTTTCGTTAAGATATTTTCTATAAGCTGATACATTTATACTTTATTTTTATAAGCATTATCAACATTTTAACACGCTTGGCGTGGGTTTTATCATAATGCAGGCCAAAATGTTTACTTTTTGAAGAAAACATTCTTCAATAATGATATTAATTACTAATAAACACCCTTCTAGGTTCATAGGCATTTTATAGCGCTTTTTAGTTATACATGCTTCACGGACATGCAATGTCGAGCGAACAAAACTAGGTTAGTGGTCAGGTTAGACTTTTTTTATTGTCAGTGATAGAAATACCAAATATCACACCCACCGCCTTTCTCTTCTTGAGTTTAAGACCCCTTCGTGATTTTTACCCCATTCCTTTACATCCTAAAAACGTAGAAAACAGCAGAAGTCGTTTGTGAACACATTATTACCTAAGAATTTTACTATGTTGACTCATTTCCTTACGCTATATACTATAAGTTCATAAACCTCGCAAAATTATCTGTATTTTCTAATAAATATAGTCGGTCATACTGCCAAACGGGGCTCAGGTAACGACAAGGCATTAAAAACGCACTAACTTGACATGCGATTTGTAACAGGAAGAAAATGCAACTGCGACAGATCTACTGGAACAGTTTAGCAACGTCTTCGGTATTTCTCGGGCTTTACGTGCCTGTAGCCACAACGTTAAAAATAAACGATCGTGTTTCTAGTAGTGACTAGTAAAAGCGTTCCAAATTCAGTCGCTAACTCGGATGACAATGCATTCACGTGCATATGGTGAAATAAAGACACTTGTAGCGGCAGTTTGCACCTTGCTATGATTATCGGAAGCAAATATGAAACCAATGATTAAAATCCGAGAGGGATTATGTCGAATAGGTTACGTGCAATGCCAAAACCGAATCATCATCACCAGATTGAAAACGACCCGTTAAATAATGGTCGTAATTTTAAATCTGAAGTCGACGCTAGTGTGAGTTAAAGACAGATAGGAAGACGGACAAAAATGCCAGAGGGGGTGCCCCTCCCCAAATACCCTATTCATTGACGGCAGCAGCTTTCCTTACCGCATGACGAAGCCGGGTTGCGGTTTTATTTTTTTTACGTATGTGAAAATAGTTGGTTTCTTACAAGTTTTTTTAAATTATTAAGTAACTTCGATAGCTAACACGGACACAAGAGTAGAGAAAATTCGAGCAACAAACTTGGATCATATCGTAACCGAGAATACACACACATAGAGAAAGAGGGAGAGAGCATCTTCAACCACCCAGTCTGTGGCGAAACAAAGTTTTAAACGATTCACAAGTGTCGCTCGCTAGCAGAGAGCTTTCAGGACTCATTCATGTTTCATTGGGCTGAAAATTGGGTTTTTGGGAAAACCTCATTTAGTAGACTCAAGAGTTCAACGGTGTCATACTGTTCTCGACGTTCGTTACGATGGGACACAACAGCAGTAGTAGTAGTGGAGACACCGTTTTCATCACTTAAGAACGAAAAGGTTGACGAATATGTAGGGCGTTGGTGACGATGTTGTACTAAAAATAACCATATTAAACAATGGCTACAAAGTACAATATTCAATGAAGATGGAAATAAAATAGAATATGGATATTCGTATCAACTATTTTTTTTTTTTAATATATAGGAAGAGAATAAAGGACTACTGCTTCCAGTAGCGAAATTCTTTGTTCCCATCACAATTAAGCAAGGAGTAGGTCGATTAAGTTTTAATTTGTGAGAGATAATACGAGTAAAACTCGTCGACCTCAGTGTTTCTAGGATTTTGGGTTCGAGTCCCGGCTGAGACATGGTTGTTTGTGTATCTTATATATTTTCCCAGTAGCACATTAACGTTGACAGAATAGGTACATTCTGGCTTTTGCAAAGTGCATAAAATGTGCAAAACGCGGACAGTTACCCATTTTTCTTTATTATTCAACCAACGTTTTCGTATATCTGTATGTGTACTATGACGTTAATTACCTTATGGATAGAGAAGATCAGAAGTCATTGGTTCTAAAAATTAGCACCCCAAAAACAACTTGAATGCAGTTTTCTTCCCTTACAAATGAAACTACTTACCATAAACGTAAATCTGTGAATTGGCATTTAAAAAAAAAAAAAAACATACATACAGACGGACGGTAGCTCAAACACTCGGTACTACTTGAATAACATTGGCTCAAAGACGCCCCTAGCACTGCTTGTCAACTTTTCTTTGCGCCATGTACTATATAGGGCATTCGCCCTTTCCAGGAATGACTGAAAGGTTTCATTTTAGTTATTATACTAATACAGGGTTTCAAAAAAAAAAAAAATAGAAACTTTGAAATGATTGCAACTGCTTCGACGAGGTAAATCTTAGCCTCATTATTATAGATCAAGCGATTAGGAAAATCATCATTCTCGATACGGTGTTGAAGATCACTGCAATCACTCCATGGCACGGAGACGCTTGTTGTCATCTGTGATGGCTTGGATCAGATTAATCCGTCATTGTTTCATAGGTAGACGTTTTCTCAAGATCAACACCATCTATATAGTGGGTTGTGAAATACGGAACCGAAGATCGACATGAGATGTTGATTTTTTTCGGACTGCGAAGATAATATTGTAAAGACAGACAATGTAAAATCCAAATCCATCATTTCATGCTACAAATGTTTCGCGGAACACAATGTCAACTCGGAAGATACCACCATGAAAGTATGCATAATTGGCGTATGAAGTTCTGTTCAGTTATGTGAATAGAAATCGAAAGGTACAAGGTAATAAGGCAACCTGTTCATACAAAATTTAATTACTGTACTGTACATTATATTTTGTCTATAATGCAGTTTATTTTTGAAAGAGGAGAATTGATGCATCTATTATTAAACATCTACCTCTTTTAACAGCCAATTGTCAGATGAACGAATATTAAGAGAGTTTCCACGAGTTGAACCAAGCATCAATATTATTCTGAAAATTTAAAAGATTATTTTGCTGCAGATTTTAAATCGTCTGCGTACATAAGTCAATTTGTAAAACCAAAGATCTTAGTGATACCGTTCACAAAGAGTAAAAAAAACAATGGTCCCAATAAGGATCCTTGTGGAACTCCAAAGGTGATATCAGTGGAATGAGATGTGCATCCTGGAATAACTTTACAGTTTCGATTTTGTACGTAATATTTTTTCCAATACAAAAGTGAACCAATAATAGCAAATATCTTTAACTATAACTATTATAAGATCAAAATTAGTTGAATCAAAAGCTTTCCTGAAGTCGGTATAGACTGCTTAACTTAAAATCTGTCGTCCCAAAATGCATGAATATATTCCGTAAGAACCATCAGATTCCGTTAGTAGCACCAGATCTTCTATCTTTTACAAAGACATTCTTCTCACTAACAATAGAAGGGGAAACTTCGATGTAAATTCTATGTAATCTTTGTATAATTTTGCTTTCTTCAGTTTGGATTTTATTTTTAATAAGTCTTGGTTCCAAACCTTTTAATGTGATTTGATGTCCTGTTCTTGAAGAAATTGTTATTCACTTTTAATTATCTTCACATACTGATCTTGTATCATGATATTTGATTCGATCTTTAGCTTTTTGTCAGGTGATGAAAGCCAACTCTTGTTGCATCTGGTATATTTCGGAGTGTGAGACATTTTCTCTGCTTCTCTGAATCACTGACTAGAGATAGTTTACAATATTATGACTTAAGGTTCTTATTTTGAGTACTTCGGAGATATTTCTGGTGAAATCTGTCTCAATTTCTTTTGGCTTGTTACGTTTGTTTGGAAATGAAACTATTGCTGCGAAAATATGGTTATGTTTTTTGTTATTGTCACCAGTATTTGTCAAATCTGGTAAATAATGTTTCCTCTCAGGGTTCTCATAACTTATTTTCCTCAGCAGTACTTTCTATTATGTTTGTTTATTTTTTCATTATAGAACTTTGTTAATTTTTTATTTATTTTTTTTAAATTGTGTTCCAGTGGCTGCTTTAGAGAGCAGATGAAATATAGATATAGCTACGTAATATTTATTTTCCCTTTCGAATATTGAAACCACGTGAGCTAATTTCCAATTATTAGGAAAAAATATCAAATTTAAAAGAAATATTATATAACAGAGTAAGAGGGTTGGAGAGAGAACTTGCATAATTATATATTGAATGATTTGGGAGAAAGTCTGAGTCAGCATAATTTTTTTAGTGAATTTCAACAGATAGGGGTATATTTCAGCTGGAGAAGTGAAAATACGAAATACGGTATAAACAAGTATATTGGAAAATTTTAACTACTGTAGATTATATCATAGAACTCTTAGGAAACCTACCAAATTAGCTCCAGATTTTAAGTCTCAGACCTGAACCTGTTCCAGTGACGCTTTTGGAGGAATAAGTTTATCAAGAGATACTATAACAGATTATTGATTGTCAAATACGGCTGTGTTAGTAGGGTGAATTTAAATTTCTTACATTCAGTTTTACTACCAGAGAAAGTGTTCTGAAGAATATTTCCTTTAGAAAAAAAAAATGCTAAGGCTGTAACATTTACATGAAATTACCCTGATACACTTTTTTGAGTGAGAAAGTATATACATTTTTTTAAAAATAAAAAACACCGTTAATAGAAAAATATTTATTTTCCAGAATATTTCGCCCCACTCGCTGGAGCTTCCTCAGCTGTGATCTGCACTATCTACAATGACTTAACATATACATTTATATACAATACAGTGGTTTAACAGTGTTGCCAGTTACAAATTTCTAATTACCTGTTCCCTTCGTAACAATTTTCCCCATTGTTCCCTTAAGTTTCCAGATTTCTTGTTTATTAATTTGTCTCCCCTTTTAATGATGAAAGCTGCTTCCCAAATGTCTCGTTCTTTCTGTGTTCTCACTGTTTTGACTTTTTTGTATCCCACGATATGATGCCCTTCCTCTATTACATGTTGTGACAATTCTGAGCTATCCGTTTGTTTTGCTATGTATCTTTGGTGTTCTTTTACCCTTGTTTTGATTTTTCTTTTAGTCTGACCAATATAAGATTTCTGACACCGCTCATTATATTAGTGTGTCCGTCCGTGTCCGGAAATTAAATATCAGGAACTACAACGTGTAGAGATGTCTTGGAAAGTTCTTAGCTAGACTGTCTCAGAGCTCCTGGAACCGTCTTGATTGGTGCATTAGGTCAGTGTTGCCAGCTCATTTTCTAAAAAAATCAAATTGCTTCCATTCAGTTAAACCTAACTGCGCCAAACTTTGCATAAACATTATTCAACACAATATAAATACACTGAGAGGGCCAACCAAGCAACCCACTTACCAGTGTTGCCAGCCTATTTTCTATTTTTTGTTCAAATATCCTGCATTGTATTAGTCATAGCAATACGAAACTTGGCATAAACATTGTTTGACTCAATAGGAACTTACTACACACCGTTCCCCAGGAACTCCGCTGTCAGTGTTGCCAGCGTATGCCAAAAATATATTTCATGAACCATAAGGTGTAGAGACATGCATGAAGTGTCGTTCGAAAAGTGGTCAAAGTGTACGTGCATGAACAAAGGAAAGTTGTCTGAAGGGTCAGCGGCATTACCCCACTTATATTTACATGAAAATTTGCTAATAGTTGATAATAAGCTTTCTCTGACGGGAAGGATGAAGTATAATAGCGAACAATTGTCAGCAGAGGTAAGTTTCTTAAGGAGTGGAGGGTAGAGGGCTTGTACTTATAGTTGAAATGAAGCGTTTCTCATGTGAGGAAGGGCGTAGTATAAGGAGAGCCGAAACAATCTTGATTGGTGTAGTAGTTTTTAAAAAAATCAGTTATTCAAATTGCTTCCATTCAGCTACACCTAGCTGCTGCGCCAACCTTGGCGTAAACATTATTCGACACAAGTACTGTAGATTTTCCCGAACCTAAGGACTACAGTTGTCAGTGCTGCCAGACAGTGGTGCATTTCAACCCTGGGGGTCCCTATGTCTGATTATATGTCTTAGCGAACTGTATAGAAAGCATGACTTAGCACCACCAGGGCACTTTTTTCTGTAAAAATGCACCACTGCTGCCAGCCTATTTTATAAAAAAAATAATACTTGCGTGGCTAGAATGCTATCAAGGGACCGGAGCCTTTGCGATTGTTAGTGGAATAGCAGCTCTAATTTGTTGTTGCAATATAAAGAGAAAACAGTCACAAATTAATGACTAAAGATTTTTTTTATTTAATTGTTTGTCTGCAAATGTTCAGTGAGTTCTCAAAACTAACGGCAGATGTCCTTGCTGTTTTCTAACAATCTGCCATCTGGTGAAAAATAGTGGAACTTATTGCGATTGATTCTTGTAACTAAAGAAAATTTTCAGTTTTAACGTGGCTGTCCTGTTACTTAAAATCAAACAAAGCAGAAAATTTAAATTATTCTAGAATGGGGAATGTCCTAAAAAAAGAAATGATTTGTACATTTGTAGACATTGGGAGGAAAATCGAACTGGACAGGAGTAGCCATTTTACATTCTTGTGGAATAAGATTATACATCGTACAGAAGACGTAGAATTGTTCATACTTTAAAATTATAACCAGATTCTTCCTGCGATTAAAGATAATTAAGAAAATCGATAAATTTGAAAGCAGATACCGTGCTGACAGAAGAAGGATTGACAAAATGGAGGAGGGTCTGAGAGAAAGGTTAACTTGTTTCTGCAATGTTATTATTGAATCATCGAATCGGATTAAAGCGTAATTAATTTGTTCACCCTCTCCTCCTATTGCCCGCCATTAGAGTTGTTAAATTCATCACTCTCCAGTAAACCAAGTTGTTTTTATCCAATATGTGTAGCAAATTGATCCTCTGGGCTTATTTCAGCAGAAAGGAAATGGACAAATTTAGTCGCCCAATTTAAGCAGAGCGGTGGGGGATGGATATGCATGTTAAATGGAGGGAAAAGCAGTTATTTACCTACGAAAACACAAATTATTCCTAACTAACTAACTCCATGGCTTATGGAACTCGCAAGTTCATCACCGTAGTGACAAACGTTCGCCATTGCATTCTATCCTGGGCAATATCAAGCCAGTTTTCATCACGAACACCTATTTCTCGAAGATCTCTTCTAATATTGTTCTCCAAACGACGTATCGGTCTTCCCAATGGCCTCCTTCCACCGGGCCTTCCAACCAGGATAGAATATAATCTTCGTTTTCCCCCCATCCGAGCTACATGGCCTGCCCACCTTAGTTGTCGCGATTTCATTATTTTTACAACATCTGGTGAATCGTACAGTCCGTGGAGTTCTTCATTATGCAGTCTCCTCCACTCTCCAGACATCTCATTGTGTTTCGACCCATATATCTTTCTCAAAACCTTATTTTCAAACACACGTAATTATGTTCATCTGCTAGGGTCGCACTCAAACTTCCGCAACCGTAAAGTATTACAGGCAGAATAACCGTTCTGTATATTTTTATTTTCAATTTCCTTGATATTAATCGCGATGTTAGAAGTTTTTTGACTGAATAGAAATATGCGTTTCCCGATACCAAGCGACTTTTTATTTCTTCCTTGGCCTCATTTTTGCTTGTTACGTATGCTCCCAAGTATTTAAATTTGTTTACTTTCCCTCTGACCTCATCCTTAATTCTTATGTTTTTATTTCCTCATTCCCTGTGTTTCGGCTTGTTATCATGTATTTTGTTTTATCTATGTTTACCTGTAGACCTATCTCACGCTTCTACTAAGACATCGATGTTGCTTTGTAGTGCATCTATATCGTCCCCTATTAAATCTACATCATCCGCGTATACAAACAGTTGATTCAAACCACTCAATGATAGTCCCTTTTTGTCCTCTTTAATTTTTAAAATCGCATATTCTGACGCAAAGTTAAACAGTAGTGGTGACAAGGCATCGCCTTGTGTCAATCCGTTGCGAATCTTGAAACTATCTGACATATTATTAACTATCCGTACTCTGCTTGTGGGGTCGTTGAGACACATCTTCACTAGTTGAACAATTTTTTTCGGAATTCCAAATCGTATCAGGATACTGTATAACCTTTCCCTTCTGATAGAATCATATACTTTCTTAAAATCAATGAATAGCTGGTGAACCGTCCCATTGTATTCACATTTCTTTTCCAAAATTTGTCTCAAGGCGAAAATCTGGTCCAATGTGGATCTATTTCTTCTAAATCCACATTGCTGATCTCCAATTATTTCATTTATGTATACACTTAGGCGTGTTAACAAAATATTAGTTAATACCTTGTAACAGGTTGGAAGTAACGAGATTCCGCGATAATTATTACAGTCCGATTTATCGCCTTTATTATAAACCGGAACTATTATTGAGGTTTTCCATTCCTTTGGGAGCTCCTCCTTTCTCCATATAGCACTGATCAATTTATGTAGTTCCTTGATTAGTGCCGTTCCTCCAGCTTTAATTAATTTGGAATATTGTCTATTCCTGATTATTTGAAGTTTTCCAATTTCTTTACCGACGTTTCGATCTCGATGTCGCTAGTTTCGGGTATCCACGGTTTTGCGGTATGGATTTCAAATTCCTCTGTTTGTTCCCCGTTGTGTACATTAAGAAGTTTGTCGAAATAACTTTTCCACACATCGACAATTTTAGTCGGATCAGACTGAAGATCCCCACGTTCATTTGTAATCATTCCTAACCTCGGCTGTTAACCTTTTCTTAACGAGTTTAGCCCTTTGTATAGATCTCGTATGTTATTTGTCTTGCCGTTTTCCTCAATCTCCTGACTCTTCTGCGTCAGATATTCTCGCTTTTTGTTTCTGAACCCGAGTGTGGCGTTTCGTTTCACATTACTCTAGTGGTTGGTATTTGCTTCGCTTTTATTAGTTAGCCGTCGTTGTCTTGTTTGTTTTCGTTCCTCATGAAGCTTAAGGCATTCTTCATCAAACCGAGGTTTGTTTTTCTGTTGTTTCTTCTCACCTACGCGTTCCTTCGCAGCGCTCTTAATTGTTTCACGAATTGCTTCCCACATCTTACATCAATTTCATTATTAATATCATCATTATTATTACTCGAGTCGGCTAGGATTTCGAACCTATCTGAGAGTTCGAGTTGGTAATCTATTTTTATGCTCGGATTATTTAATCGTTTCACTTCGACTTTAAGTTGTTTTGACCCCTTGCTTTCTTTGTTCGCGTTGCATAACTTTTCCCTTACTTTTGTGATCACTAATTGATGGTCGGTGTCACCTTCTGCTCCTCTGTACGACCTAACATCCATTATGTTGGTGTGTCTTCGTCTGTCTACTAATACGTGATCGATCTGGTTGAGAGTTTTGCCGTTCGGAGACACCCATGTGTAGTTGTGTATGTCTTTATGCTCAAAGTACGTGCTCTTTACCAGTAGGTTTTTCGAAATCGCGAAAGTTATCAGTCTTTCTCCATTGTTGTTGTTTTTTTTTTTTTTCGTTAAGGCTGTATTTGCCTATCGTAGGCCTATATTTTTCTTCCCTCCCTACCTTTGCATTGAAATCACCCAACAGAATTTTCGAATTATACTTCGGCATTCAGTCAAACAGCCTTT
Organism: Lepisma saccharinum; assembly: GCA_022664845.1. Classification (NCBI taxonomy): domain Eukaryota; kingdom Metazoa; phylum Arthropoda; class Insecta; order Zygentoma; family Lepismatidae; genus Lepisma; species Lepisma saccharinum. The sequence goes on from JAGDQP010009653.1 coordinate 17,845, forward strand.
CTAGCTCATCGTAGAATATATCTTTGTCGTTATCATTAGCCACCTCCGTCGGAGCATAGACATTTAATAAAACCGTGTTGTCCCATCGAGTATGTATCGTAACGTACGATAGTCTTTCGTTTACGAACTCTATATTCTGAACCACCTGAAGGATACTGTTCTTAATGAGGAATCCTGTTCCGAAATCGTGAGACTGTGTTCCCCCGTAGTAGAACGTGTACTTGTCCTGTGGGGTCTTGACCCTCCCACCGAACTTGTATCGCTAATATGTCTAGCTCGTACTTCTCGATCTCGCGTATCGCCACCTGAAGAGCGCCCGTTTGGTGTAATGTTCGTACGTTCCACGTTCCTATTCTTAGGTCTTTCCTACATTTTAATATTTTGGAAGATTGATATTAATGAATCTTTTCAGAATTTCCATGAGAAGAAAGAAGGTCCATTACAAACTTTAAAAAGTAGGTTATACAATTCAATACGTATGTACGCAGTGCTTGAAAATACAATAATATCCTTGTACCCAGACAGTATGTATTTCATTAGAATACATAAATGGATTACGAAAGTAAATCAGGGAATACAGATTAAAATATTGTGGTTCTGGTTGAGACCTGAGAACGTATTCACCGCGGCATGCTGATCCACGATTATTAGCGATTCCAACTTCATGCGGTTCAGGCACATTATTATTCAGACTTCCCTTTGCATTTTATTCCATGCATATGTGCTACTATGAAGAACGGAAAATCGCCAGAAGAAGATGGACTCACAGCAGAGATGTTTAAATGGGAGGTGAAAAGATGAAAGAGAAACTTGCGAAGTTATTCTCAATGTGCCTGAGGAAGAGATAAATGCCTTCAAATTGTAATAATGCTGTTATCATTGACAAATAACGCATCAAAAACTGCAGACCAATTAGTTTACTGTCAGTTCTATACAAAATGTTCACCAAAGTTATTTTGAATCGTATTGAACGAGACTTGGATTTTAACCAGGGAAGGGAACAAGCCGGATTTCTTCGTGCATTTAGCATAATGAACCACATACAAACACTGAATGAAGTTATGGAAAGGACTAATGAATATGAACTTCCACTATGTTTGGAATTCATGGCTTTTGAAAAAGCTTTCAATTTGATCTCCTTGGCAGCAGTACTTAAATGACTTGAACGTCAAGGCATCGAAAATGCATACATCAAGCTACAGCGAAACATTTACTCTACTAATACATCTGTCATTAGACTACATCAAGAAAGTGAAAAAAAATAAAGTTGGAAAAGCTATAAGGTAAGGAGATTCAATTTCTTCAAAACTATTTTCTGTGGTCCTGGAGAGAGTGTTCCAAATTTAAACTGGGATGAAGTTGGAATAAGAATTTATAGCGACTATCTTCTTCACTTACGATTCGCTGATGATATAGTCCTGTTCGCTTCAACTGCAGAAGAACTACACACCAGAATGGAAGAACTGAGTAATGAGAGTTCGAAAATAGGCCTTAAAATGAATTTAAGTAAGAAAAAAAGTCATATACAATCAACATGCTGCAAAGAAGGAAATAAAGATTAACAGAGATACAATAGGCATAGTTGATTAGTATGTTTGCCTAGGCTAGCTCAAAACATAGAATGCCAAGTTGGTGGATGAAATAAATAGAAAATGTGAAATGGCATGGAGTTCGTTTGGTAGACTAAATTTTATTTTCAAAATCAAACTACCAATGTGTCTTACCCGTGATGATGTACGGCTGTGAAACTTGGATACTGAATGCGCAAACGACTTAAAGAATAAGAGTCACACAAGAGCAATGGAGAGATGCATGCTAGGAATAACTGGGAAGAACAGGAAGATAAATGAATGAATTCGCGCACAAAGGTAGAAGATGTAATCGAGACTGTGAAGAAGATGAAGTGGAGATGGGCCAGTCGCATAGCTAGACGGAGAGATGGAAGATGAACGACAAATGTATTACAATGGATTCCTAGAGAAAACAAACGACTGAGACAACGTCCAAATGCAAGATGGGTAGATGAAATCAAGCGTTTTTCAGGAGCTACATGAATGAGGATAGCAGGAAACCGAGATATGTTGAAAGTAAAGGGGGAGGCTTTCATCCTGCAGTGGGTAGAAAACGGCTAAATATGATATGCTATTATCTTTTACAGGTAAAAAGATTCTCGCAGGTCGAAATTTTGTTGAAGCAAAAGAAACTTACAAATTTTCACTCGGTATTAGGGATAGGGACATGGATCCGGATCTTTATTACCAGGATAATATTGGAACCGGATACCTGGATCTTCTATTTTGAATTAAAATCGAGAAGTGTTAGGCTTACAGACTGCTGCCCTGTGTTAAAATTGAGTTTAACTAACATCGGTATATTTGTTTCTCTGTTTGCTTTTGTAAACGTACTTTCGTAAGATTTACGTTTCGGAAATCCTCGGGACGTTCACGGACAATGCTTAAAGTAGACACGAATAGGCTGTAAGCAGGACTAAGACCCCAAAATAATTTTGTCTAATATGCAGACTTTAATAATCCCTGCCAATGAGAATTCTGTTTACTTTTGCTTTTGTATTCAGAGATAGGCTCATGAGTAGGGCTAGGATTGTTATGCCTTAAAAATAGCCAGAATATGCATTTATAACCTAAAACATCGATAATTATGCTCTATAATAGGAAAAATATGCCCTAACAAACTTAAAGTTTTTATGGGTTCTAATTTACTTTGAAGGAGTAAAGTAATAAAATGACTAGCAGAAGACAAGAAAGCAAAATTTAAGGAATTTCAAGTAACGCAAGTTTGATTCAAAATAGCCAAGTGCTAGAATATTTTCAGTTACTCTTTTAATTGTATCTACGGCATCAAACATGAGTTACAGTATACAATGAATACCTTGTGTAGATTTCCAAATGAAGCCTATTTTCAGCTAGTAAGCCTTTGTACACAGGAAAGATTCTTTCAACTTGTACCAATAGAATGGGAGAAAATTTAAACTGAACAATATCACTTGACTCTCGTATTAATACAGAAATTTTCTTCTGACAAAGCCTTTGCAATAGAACACAATATGTAGAATATCCACTGCTTTTGTCCAAAACCACTTACATTTCCTTCGATGCTACTTGTTCCACTTCACCAAAAGCACTATTTATTTTACTGGCTTTACTGGTTTACCAGTTCTTTCTGCTTCGTTCGTGTCAATCCTGACTGTTCTAAAGAAGTTATAACAATAGGTGGGAATGAAAATTTGCTTTAATATACGACAGTTTGCCTGCAATTTCATCTTATGAAATCATTTCTTGAGCTTGGAGAAAGGAAATTTTAGCTAAAAAAAAAAGAGGAAGAAAGGAAATCAACTTCGGATAAAAAGCTTCGAAAAGTAAAATTATATTTTATATAACCAAAATGTTGTTAGAATATGCTCAACAGGAGAAAATGGCCAAATATGCACAAATATGCTCTAACGAAGTACCGTACCTTTATTCAGTGAGTTCTTTCATGAAATGAATTTCTCAATACTGTAGCAATTCGTCGGTCTTGTAGAAAGAAGTATGGTAAATAATGCAAATCCTAGCCCTATTCATGAGAATGTTCTTCGTGTTATGGTAAAAAATTCTCATATTTTGAATGGGCGTGGAGGAGCGTTTAAATGGGTTAACAATGCCATACACCTATTTGCTAGTATATATGCTCGCATTACTCAGATTTAAGATCTGTTCCTACTTCAGAAGTTACTAAACTGTTCTCATATTTAAATTTAATTAAATTTAATTCAATGCAACAATTCATTTTCAAAACACAATGGTGACTCCCCTGCTGATGTTATGGAGAGTTTCGGACTTAAACAAGAAGTTTCTCGTGCGGGAGCACTCTCAGCGAGAACACAACAAACGGCTGAGTTGTGTTTTCCCGAACTTAGTTAAGATAAAGGAGAAAGGTGATTCTCTGTCTTTCACTACGAACGTTTTCTTGTAAACTGGCTTAAAAATAGCCAAAGCCAGCTATGTTGCTTGTGCCACATAAATTAAAATATACAGTATATATATATATATATATATATATATATGAGCCTTCTGCGTAACCTAGTCGGTAGCGCGCTCGACTTCAGTGCGGGCGGTCCCGGGTTCGATTCCCGGTGAGGGCTCAAAAATTTCGTTGTTGACCCAGCATCATGAGGATTAGGGAGCTGCTGTGAATAAAAGACAGTGGCGATCACAGTGTGAGCTTCGGCTCTCCTCTCCCAACCCGTCTGGTCAGCGTGGGAGCAGTAGATTAACTCCTCCCTCCGGGGAGAGGCCTCATCCAGTAGTGGATTGAATATGGCTGTGATTTATATATATATATGAATAAGTTTCAGGCGTGGTTGCCTTTTTAAATGTTACTAAAATACGTACAGAATAGGCATCCCAAAACTCAGATATAAAATGCACGCTGGCTGAGAAGGAGAAAAGAAACTTCATGTTCATCTGTAACATATTGGTAATCACAGATAACTGATTTATTAATTTAAGAGAGTTGCCATTGAATTTGTGGATAGCTCATTGTGATGTTGTTAAACTTTATAAATATTAAGGTATGTGTGACTAGGTTTAGAGTTGTCCACACTGAAAATAAAAGCTTTCACTTCTTGTGCACACAAAAAGTGACTCAACTTTTGTTCACTTCGATGTGCTTTTAATGTGGAAAGCTCTTCTGCATTCCTAGGAAGGAACATCCTTTCCCCTCCCCTATCTCGGCCGGAGCCTTAGATGCCTAAAGACCATAAATATAATTCAATTCCTAGGAAGGAAGTAAAAGTTTTTCGGCAGGAGCGGACAGAGCACCAAGGTCGTCTTGTTGATAGCCTCGTGCCTGACCAGGTGCACAATGTATCCACAGAACAATCACCAGGGTTATTCACTATAGATGCAAGAAGTTCAATGAGAAAGTACAAACTCATCCTCTCATTAGACACATAGCGAACAAAATGTGTAACTACTAATCGTAATTAAAAGGTGTAAAAGAAAGTACAAGTTTTTACCTTCAGAAAGACATGAACTATCGGCAGGTCCAGCGCCGTAACTTAAGAATTTTTCCTGGTGGGGGTAAGCATAAATATTTGGGCCCCCTCGAAAAAAGTTTTTTTTTTTTCCTAATTCTAAAGCAAAAATTTTCTCTCTTTCTTCTTCTTCTTCTTCGTGATAGTACGAAATCGCTATTCGGCTTCGATCACCTCTTTATCGAATGTTTACCACAACCATATTTTAGAAACTTTGTTGAGATTGAGACGAGACTTATGTGAAGTAATATCTTCTTTTGAGCTTCTCACACGAATGTACTGCTATCAATACAATTCAATTAACACAATAATATAGTTTACACTTTAACGTATGTTCGTAACAAGTACCGCAACTATTATTTTTGTGGGGATATAACGGGCATTTATGACTTCTAGTTTTTACATTTATTACAAGTTAAACTCTGGGCCCATATTTGACACGATTAAAACCTTAATAAAGATGTTTATTACTTGTGGGGGACCCAGGTGGGAACTTTACTGAATTAGGACCCATATTACATTTATATTTCATCCTAGGAAAATATGTGGTTCAGATGATGGGGCAGCAGGGGACCCTTAAATGATTTTCAGTTCTATTCGAAATGGTATGATGGGCCCGTTTCATCATTGACAAGTTAATTCAGGGGACAATATTGATAAATCTCAAAACCTTAAGAAATATATATTATTTCTAGGGGCCGTAATAGTAGACATTTTACTTAAATAGGCCCAGGTCTCATTTTTGTTTTATTTACCTTTTTTGTGCTGTTTTGTTTGTGTAATAAGGTGAATCTATTTGATGATGCATTTATAATTTCATGTTCGTATCGCATATGGAGTAAGAAAATTTTGTCTTAAAGTGGGCCCTCTCGAACAGCGGGGAGCCCTACCCCCATAAGTTACGGCCCGGGGCAGGTCTTGCGCACAGTTTTAGAAAGATACGATGACTTTGTTTCAAATGATGGTGCCACCATATTGGATTTCTGAATTTAAAAAAATTGAAACCCCAGCAATGCAATTTCACAAAAATATGAAACTTGTATTGTGCCTTCGTCTCCGATTAATCCATATTGTCCGTCGCACATACAGGATCTGCCTCGCAGTGAAATATACAAAGAGCAAATAATAAAAAATAAAATAATGAATTACAAAGTCCCCTCGTGCTGAAAGTCACAGTAAGAAACACAAAGAGCAAGTATTAAAAAAACACACACACACAGTTACCATATTGGCGTTTATATTTTATATATAGGGACCAGGGTGTCCACAAAGTCAATCCCTGATTAGAAACATCTGTAACTTTTGTAGCCTGCAGTCGGAGCATCTTCCATTGTATAAAAGGTAGCGACTGTTTATTTGACTACACATAAAAAAAACAAATGCTAATCGTAACAGTGTTGCTGAGTCCTCAATCATCCTAACATAAACCAGCTTCCACATTATAGCACTAACAAAGCTTCTTTTGTTTCAAGTCCCATTAATGTTGTGTAATATATGTAAAAGAAATACAACCTTCAAGAAACGAGAGATATATTCAGATCTGGGAAAAGCACACCCAATCTCCATAATAGACAAGAAAAACACATTTAGCTCTCAATAAAAAACCTTCTCGAAAGATCCGATCTTTCCCCACCTTCTCCTAATAATAATAATATGAGTTGTCGCTATTTTCTCTTCCTTTATTAGATGTTTGTTTGATTTTATGGAGTTCATACATGCAACAGCGAAGATTTGAATGTTGTATCTTAGAGTTACGAATCAGCGACACTAATTATTTTTTTGTGCAACATAGTATAGTTCAGATATTATCATGACACTGTTGATCTAATATTTGTCATACGTTGACCGTTAAATGTTAAACTTGTAATATCGTCTCTTTGTTTTTAAACAGAGAAAGAAAAGCATACACAGATTAAGCGTTTTTAAATATATAGCTTAATAGTCAGCTAAGATGTAATCCTATTAAATACCACAATACATAATACATTGTTCTTTTGTGTTCATTTCACAATTGAGTCGAGCGTACAATTCTAGCGTAACTCATGGCTGGAGCTAACAAAGTCAATTATTCATTTCAAAACATATTCAAACCAGATGTCCCACGGATGTTATTTTGATCTCTGCAGACAAAAATATTCATTTAGCGATCTTGCCACAGGTAATAATTTTTATGGAAAGCACGGGGATAGAATCAAATTACTGTTTCCAGGGAAGAAATCAGATACTAGTTTATTTCGTGATTAACTCAAAGTACAAAGAGAAAAGTTATTCTTTGCATGAAACCACTGTGTATGATAACTTACATCATGCAAAATATATGTAACTCGACTCACCACAATAATATTAACCCGATATATTCTTTGTTGGTAGTACTTTTCTAAATGTACCTAATTCTGAACGATTTGTTTCTCTTTTGAGCACGAAAAGCCAGATTGATTAAACCAAGTGCCGTACAAGTTACGAAAAGTGTAGTTGTGTTGGTTCAGCTTGGAGAACTATCCCAATGAGTTCTTCTACCTACACTGATCTGATTGATCATCACTTATAATCGCCAACGGACGATGCTCTGCTGTAGTGCATTCTTCAGCCTCTTCTGCGAAGTCACAAAGCCGGAGGAAACGTCCCGACGGTAGCGAAAACATGGGCAAGGCGGACCAGTCTATAAAATCTGATCCTGTCAGCAAAATAGCAACGCACCCTATGCAAAGCATCATATGATTCTGACATGGAAGATAAAACAATTAATTATTAGTACAATCAGAGCCTACAGGAGCTGACCAAAGCCCTTATTTTCTTATCTAAAACTTCCCCAACATTACCAAATATCTACCACGAGCTTGCATTTCATGGAGCACGGATGCTTGAATTACTCACAGGAAGTGGAATGATCATTAAAACTGAAGACTAACTTCGCTTTAACCATCCAAAACAAGGGCAGTTTCGAAATTTTGGGAGAAACGCATCATTTACCAAGCTCACTGATCAACGGCAGAAACTGCTACTGTCACCAAGACAAGAACTATTTCTGTCTATAGTCATCCGTGGCATTTGAATTTTTATTTAAGTCTTTAGGTAACTTTGGCTCAGGTCGATCATCCTTGGAGTTCAACCAACCTACTAACACAATGAAATAGATGAAGAGCTCTAGCTATAGGGACATACTATTACCAAATTGATTCACATAACAAGAAGCATTCAAGAACCATAATTCCTAGCGCAAGTTCTGGCTAAATTCCAACAAACTCTTAATGAATTTCTCGTTAAAGGATCATTTATCTGCAAGCAACGCTACAGAGTAAAACTATGGCGTACTCAACCTCTTTCTATTAGATGGGAACTATGTCAAAACATGGTAACCATACCATGCAACACACATTAGAATAGCAGGGTGTTCTCTGTTACACCAGGCAAATGCCGGGATGGCACCTTCAATACAGGCCCTGGCCGACACCTGCCCAAATCCTTTTCTCTCCCCTTTCCCGGCCTGAGCCTTAGATGTCTAAAGGCCATAAATAAAATTCAATTCAAACACAATAGAATAAGTAGAGATATGACTACTGTACAGACCCATACCCAAGACGAAATTGTAGCACTCAAAAACATGTACCAGAATGCTCAATTTGTCACGAATTACATGCAATGAACAGTATAAATGTCAGTCAAAGCTATCTCCTCTAGAAACTAAACCATAGACGGTTGCATCACTTGGCGTTCCTGAAATAAATAAATATATATCCTCAAACAATAATTCCATCTTCGTCACTCAAATAGCCAATTACCAGATACAAACTATTGAGACAATATATATTAATAAACGAAATCCTGTGCTAAAAGCCCGTCCGTTGACTTACATATTCTTGTGCAAATGTTATCTTGTATCTCATGAATGGCCTTTTTTCTAGGCATCCTGGCTCTATACCTGCAGGTAGTTCGTGGAGGCCCTTGTTTTCCGAAGTATTCATGTTCATGTGCTTATATTTCTGAGGAAACATTTAAGATTTTTCTTCATAATTTTAAGTAATAACCGTATTTCTCCAGCTATCAGTTTGGTGGACGACCAACGCTTTCACTGTTTATGTAGATTGCTTTAGTTGTATATCGCTTGATCATACCCTGCACATTTACACAAATTTGTCTTCAATTTAAGAATATTACTTACACTTTTTTTAATAACTACGGAATATTTTATCTTTTTTGTGAAGTTGTTTCCATACCTTTGCGTCCCTTATACCTTTTTGTTTCACACACAACGCAATCCAGCAATCTAGCTCACACATACAGTGTGCAAGCAATAATGTAAGTCTCAGGATTATGTAAATACTTGCTTGTTAGGTGCATGTTTACGTCCAGACTAAAACTCAGACCGACTACGAATGTCCTTTATGTTGGCATTCTATTGCAATAATACAGGATTAAGTTTTGTTTATAATTTTGTGACCTCAACTGAAGTAGTATTCTTACAGGCACGATTCTATGTAACAACACTTACGGTATAATTTAAATACATGCTAGTAGTGATTCTGTATGAAAACTTATGTCCATGACTGTACATATTTTATTTATTCAGAAAGACCTCGGTTTATCGACACACACACTACCTCTACAAGTCATCCCCTTGAACTCAACAGAGCGTGATCCCTTTGCCAGCTCAGCGGCTCCAGAGGAATGTGGCCACACTTGACCGTAAAGGGAAACGAACACATCACTCAACTGAATGTTTAGTGAGGAATCGTTAAAGTTTCAGGAATGAACTCCCTCACACCATGAAGCTTCCGCCACGAAGTCACCTGCGTACGTATCCGATATCGATATATCTATCTATCTGCCAGTACCACATGGCTCTGCTTCACTTACGAAACTTTCAAAAGCGCAGCGGTAGTAAAGTTGCCTTCTAACAGAAACTTAAGGCGAGTCAAGAGAAGTTTTTTTTATATATAAGTATAAAAAAAGTAGCTCTTGTTTTTCGAGAAAAAGAAATCTATGAGCTTGGTCACCATACTTTTTTTTTTCGAGTAGGATTGGTTGTCATTTTATTGAATTTTTATTTTTGTTCCCATGCGAGTGATAGCACCCACGACGGCCTGAGCGTTCCAGCGATGTAGAGGCCATAAATAAATGTTTTAAGAAATGTCAGCAGCACATCACTGGATTCAGCATTAAAGAAAGTATGTATCTGCTTAAAGAATCAAGAAACAAGAACACCGCATTTAGATTAGATCTGCTACGATAGATTAGCTTCGAATACATGGCAAGTTATTGTAGTCTACACTAAAAATCTAGAATAAAATTTTCTAAAAGTCTAAAACTATAACTTATTTGAAAAAGAAATCAAATCAAAATATCAAAATGGGAAGTAAAATGGATATGCAGATTCAAGTATCATAAGTGAGGACACATATGAAATGTGAAAACGAAATAAAATATGAGAATTTAAATGGGGAATGAGACTTTCACTGAGAGGAGTATCTTTATGTGGACCGATGAACAAAGAGTTTAGCTAAATATTGATTTAGCATGGAATATGGTGTTATATGGAGCACTAAGCATGAACTCCACGAAAGAGAGTGAAGAAAGGAAATTGAAAGATTTCGAAACGTAGACATGGAGGAGAATGAAAAAAAATATCAGTTGGATAGAAAAGATTTGTAATGAGGAACTTTTATGCGATATACGAACAATACTCGTTACAAAAAGGAAGAGAAAGACAAATTGGTTAGGACATTGGCAACTCAGAGATTGTGCAATAAAACACGCAATGGAACTGGCTGAAGAGAAAAAAGGAAGAAGATGAATGCTATTTCTTGACGGTATTAATGTACGCCTGATGAAAAGGAAAGGGAAGTAAGATCAGGATGAATGGAGAGGGCTCAACATACCTTGAAAGATCTGTCGCTCTTGACAGAAGACGGATGATGAGAACCATCCCACAAGGATCAATTTTTGAAACATTGTTATTTACGATATTTATGAGGACTGAATGTAAATTATCACTTGTACGCAGATGACGCACAGGTTTCTATAACATCTGAACCTAATCATATTGCCAGTGCAGTAAATAGAAGAAATTCCGATCTAGAAAATATACATGTCTGGTCAGAACGAAATGATCTGGTGCCTAAATCCAAGCCAATCTTAATGTATAGTAATAGGGTCCCCAAATATGTTACGGAAAATCAACAATCATGATTCGTATGGTCCTAAAGTTTAAATTAGAAACGAGGAAGAGAGAAGATATCAAGAATAAAACTTTATCCTGGCCAGAGCATGTAAAACAAATATGCAAACGAGTGCATAGAAAAATGCACCCACTCAATCTTTTCAAAAACGTTCTTCCTTCACGTATTAGAATCACCTTGGTACAGTATCTCATATTCCCGCTCTTCGATTGCTGTGGCATAACATATGACCATATTCTATTTTGCATATAAATATTCAGAATAGATGCATTCCGTTTATTTTCAATGATAAAAAACGAAAAGTACAGGAAAAGGAGGAAGGATGTCCAAGAAAGGTGGTTTCTCGTAAATCGTATTTAAAGTCTACTTCTCCCATTTACTCCCATGTATTTAATATTCTAAACCCGCTATAACTTGTTTATCGAGGAATTTTAGGAAATTCGACCCAACGAATTAGAAGGAAGTTGGGACTTGGCACAGCTGTTAATCGATCCCTACTAATTAAAATAATTTAAGTCCCCAGAAATCCACCGTGTGCTCCAACCGCCGTCTTGGAAAATGGCGTCCAAATGTAGGTTTTTAGAGACTTACTTCAGAACCATTACAGCTATCAGAAAATACAAAGAAAGAAAAAATATTCTTAATGAAAAACAAATATTTTATGTAGATATTACTTTTTCTGTAGGATGGAAAATAAAAAGTTACACAGGATTAAAGATCAACAATTCTGGATTTTATTGAAAATATGGAAAATTCAAACAAATCTATCGAGTTGAATCATTATAATTATTAAAAAAAATGTTCGCATATTAGAATTATTTCGACCTCGGAGCATGTACAAATGCATGAGGGATGTGGAGGCAGCGTTCATCAAATTCTCGAACAACATCACGAGGTGAGATGGAATTCTCAATCCCACACTTCAACGCCTAGATATCTCAAGGTCTTAGGAATACCAAGGACACTTGGTACTCAGTTTGATAGAAGGCTGAGTGCACCTCCTGGCCGAGATTTGAATCCGGGCCGTCATATTCGGTCAGACGCGCTGCCATCTGAGCCACGGCGACTCCAGTTTCAAGTGATTGTGTTATCATAATTAGTTAGTTCTCTGGTACTGTCCACACATCGCTGGAGTGTTCATACTAGCATCTTTTGGCACATTTTAACTCCCAGTTGCACGAAATATGGTTTAGAAATTCTAATAGAGTTACTTCCTTGGTGGTAGGTACTGATGGTAAGCTCTGAGTAGTCCCTTTGACGTGGACCAACTTCAATAGATCAGTTCCAAGTACAAAGTAGCCTAAATATTCTTACCGTTTTTGATAGAAACATAAATTTATACAGAAAATGTACCTTACTGTTAGTAGTCTAAGTAGTATCCATCGGCATCCGGAACATTTGCTAATGATCCTGCAGCTGTACAATGGCGTGGTGTTAAAACTGAGGTTCTTGGACGCAAAGAAAGCCGTGAGTGCCTGCCGCAAGCATGCCTCATTGGTAAAGGATTTTCCACGAAGGTGGTTGTTCAGGGAGAGGAAAAAGTCATAATCTGTTAGCCCAAGATCCGGGGAGTACGGTGGATGACACAGTGTCTCCCAGCCAAGTCGTTGTAGGGCATTCCTGGCCACATTTGACGGGGGCATTGTTGGAAAGGAACAGTACACCCTTGCGATTCACCAAATGCTGGTTCCTTCTGCCGCGGTGCCTGTTGCAAACGTTCCAACTGCTGCTAGTACAGGTCCGCAGTAATGGTTTGTAGTGCGTAGTGCATCACTTCGTAGTGCATCACTTGGCGACTAGTTCACCAGAAACAGAGCGTGATCTTGCGTGAGTGTAGAAGTGGCTTGTGGTGTGAAGCACAGGGTTCTGCTGTGACAACCAACATTTGGCATGCTTGGGAGTCTTATACAAGAACAATTTTTCGTTGCTGGTGGGCACCCGATCGAATATGGGTGTTGCGGTGCTGAGAATCAACGACAAATAAGTTGTGATTCGTTGATGCTTGTTGGCTTTTGACAATATGTGGAATACCCACTTGCCCAACTTGTACGCCTTCCTTATGCGGTACAGGTAAAGTATGGTTGTTTCATCAGAAACCTAGGAGCGTTCGGCAAACTTACCACACGTTGACTGCTGTTCTGTTCTATGGCCGCCTTCAGGGTTTCGTCATACAGGTCCTGTAGGCACCCACTGCACGTTCACCACACAGGAACAAATCTTCCGACCTGAATTTCAGGAACCAATGACTGGTGGTGCGTTCATTCACAGCATTATCCCCAAAGGTTTGACGTACTCGGGGACTTGATTCGGCTGCGGACATGGCCACCTTAGTCACAAAGCAGACAACTGCAAACAAACTGCTTCAACACCTCCATTTGTCTTGGACAGAGTCCCTGAAGCAGTCCCCGCCCGAATCAAATGGGGAACTAGTTTACCTCCGGAACATTTTACTCCAGGAGAATCCATAGAACCAACGTCGGCCGGGTAGCCGTGCGGTCTATGGCGGTAGTCCAACGACTCGAAGGTCCCGGGTTCGAGTCCCGGCAGGGGCATGGGTGTTGATTTTAATGGCTTATGGGAGAATAGTGACGGGCCGAAGTCCAAAGTTACTAGACCGGCTCATATAAAAAATGTTTACCAAAGTTTTTTTTACCATAGAACCAACATTTTTACCGTTTCTTGACATGTTTTAGCGGCGTAGTCAGCTGTACGACCACACAGGCGGCGGCTTAAAACTTAAATTCCAATCGCACGGTTTATGGGTACCCGTAAATCGGAAACTGTCCACTTGCCAAGATGAGGTTAATACCAATCGATTCTGGAGGTCCGAAAACATAAAGATACGCGTTCGAAATTATGATTTGAGGTTGCAGCTTAAAACTTTACCTTCACTGCTTTTGTGCTACAATAGCATTACAGTGTTGCCAATTCAACTACTTAAAATGTACTAATAGCAAGGATGTAATGCTAAATTTCTGGGTAAGTATTCGCTTTGCTCGTTGTAACGAAACCTTTCGCTTACTATCACATTATACCTGCATCTTTTATAAATTTTAGGTGGGTATACGATGATGCCTAAACAATTGAGGTGGGTATACGCCGTATTTCCTCCATTACATCAGTGCTCCTAATAGTATTTTGTGGCCGACTCCAAATTGTTGGATATATAGAATCATATTTTGTAAACGTATTATACTTTTAAAATGAAGTGATAAAACAAACAACCATAAAAATTCAAATAGATTTTGTGGAGGAAGACAGAATTGAATTTATTTATAGCCTTTAAGAAATTATTTGTTTTTTATTATGAATATTTTTCTCTATATATATTTTTTGATAACTGTGACCATTCAGAACTTATTGAAATAAAACTTAATTTCATCTGCCATTTTCTAATATGGTGGCTGAAGCATAGTGTCTTTTATGGGGACTTTTAATATTTTCGTCAGAAGGATCTAATAAACAAATGTCCCAAACCTCTACTTCCTTCTAATTTATTAGGTCGATTAGACTTTTTTGGTTTAAAATTCTTTGACTACGTGGATTATTTGCGCTTTTAAGTTGAAACTTTCATAGCGATTTGTTTTCATTGTGTAGTAGTTGTTACGAGTGCAAACTCGTTTTTTAAAATATACACATCCCCCTTCTTCCCCTGTACTCTTCAAATATGGTCATGCATCAAGCAGGTACACTACACTGGAATCGCTAAAACTTAAGGAGAGAAGATTGTTTAATATTCTTCTTCAGTTATACAAGGCAGTAACGTTAAAGTCTCCTCCATATATGGCTTCCAAGCTGAAACCTGTGCACTTCAATCACAATATAAGCACTCGCTCACATAATGTCACCCCAAGGATTTCAAAACACAGATCTGAGAGCTATTCCAAATCATTTGCAGTGTACGGAACCCTACAGTGGGAAAATCTCCCTTCGGTAATTCGCACAGCCAGCTCATTAAGTAGATTTAGAAATAAACTTTATAGTAACTTTCTTACACTTGCCTATAGCAGTACAAAACTATGTTAATTTCATTGGAAGGATTCTCTTCAAGAAATAAATACAGTACGATTCGAGGGCAGTTGCAAGCTTGTATGAAGAACAAGATACATGAAGTTGAAGTTAGTAGTTAATACTCGTATTTATTTCGGTAATTTATGTTATAAAAGGACGTAAAAAGTGCTATTCCTTCTCGAAATCCTGTTTATGCTACTCCTTCTATACATTACCTGCAATATCAATTTGCAACATTGTAAATAAGCCACTAGAGTTACCTTTTAGCACCGTTATTTTTCTTCTTGAGTACGTGTCCGTAACTATAACCTATTTAGCAGTTTTAGTTTAAGTTTCTTAAATATGATTATCCGTTTTTATTTAAACATGAACTCTGTATACAACAATGAATAATATTCTCGTAATCATATCAGTGTTTTCAAAAACTGCGTTGAATGACTAACTCGTACCTATTTAGCTTCTTACTGTCTTCTTTCACTTCCGTTTCTGGTTTTCGTCCTTTGGAAGCAGAAAGAAAAAGATATTTCTCTGTTTCATAGCTATTACTTATTAGTAATGCTTAACTAATTATCGAAGGAGCTGTATAACCTACTCCTAAACACCTGTTTTTAGACCTAACATGGCGGATTGGGATGGTAATCTTTCGGATCTGACATAATTCTTTAGTTGTCCATTACGCAAACGTTGTCGGCTTAGCAAATCATAATCGAAGTAGTACCCGATACATCATTTGATCAATTTTTCTGATTAAGGTGGTGTCTCATGGTCAGGTTTCGCAGCGTAAGGATTTAATTGTTTAATAGGAATAAATATCGTTTAATAGGGTAAACATAGAAATCCTCTACAAGCTGCGTTCATTAATCCGGAATATTGCTCAAATTGATATATTGGGCACTACTTCCATTGTGATAGGCTAAACCGACACCACTTGCGCCATTCTCTATCGAGATAAGACGTCATTTATGACTATGCCGACGTAACTATGAGCGCATGTAGCTCCGAAACTACGCTTGTCGAAATTTCTTCAAATGAACTTTTTACTTGTTTAGGTATGAATAATCACCTCTCGAAGTTTGTATGTGTTATTTCTTAAAACCCTGTACACATTTATGGGTACTGTGTGGGAGGCGCTACACGCATAGAGGGTATACTCATCATAGCCGCCATCTTAAAGCCGTCTATCATTAAGCTCCCTTGATCTTTATTTAATACAAAGAAGATTGTGTAAATGTAATGTATCAATCTGGGCTAGAATGTTAGAAGATATACGTTAGATAAATTATTTTTGGACAAGATAATGAAATGTGATATTCCCATCGCTAATAGTATTGTTAATACTACTACGCTGTTTAGGAAGTAATAGTAGTGATACCATTTACTATCGTAAATTGAATTGTGGATGAGGGAAAGAGTCGGCCAGGCCTAAGTTGAAGGTACCATCTATTTCCCTGGTGTGACTGAAAAAAACCCCTGCCAAAACCTGTGAATCAGGTCGACCACTGGTATTGAACCTATGACCTTTCGAATGTGAAGTGAACCGTCTACCAACTGAGCTACGGGCGGTTGGTCTCAGTGTGATCACCACGTGTCTTGGCAATTACGCTGCATCGTAACTCCCATTGTAGAAGGCTACGACGAAGGATTACCACTCCTCTACCACTCCCCCTTACAGGCTTTCCACAGGCCCTAGAGAATGATGGAACGACGAGATGAAAGTGCCCTTTTCAGTAGGTCAGACTCGGAGAAATCCATAGGACGAGTATCTCGTGATTTCACCGGTATATCGTGAAATGGAATAACCTGAATCCCGGTGACTTGCGCCATCTATTGCAGAGAGCTACGAGTACGTATGGGATGAAGCCTTATCAATATGCAGAGACACTTGATTAATTGCATTTCCACACAAAACGAGGCAGGTTGCCTGTAAAAATTGGCGTCATGATGTGTTGCTGAAAGAAGGCAGAGTTGATTTTACAGTTTTTAGTGACCTGACGAAGTTAACTTGCCTTGATAGCAGTATCCCGCAACAACCGTGAATCCGTTCGAGAAAGTCGCTTTTGCAATGACGGATGAACTCGGGACGGGATTTTTCACGGGATAAATGGCGTTCGTAGAGGCGCTTGCTGTTGGTCTTTCTCTCACAATGATGGGCCGCACTTACGTGATGTCCACGACTTTTAAAGTCTCCAGAGGTTCAAAGTCCAAAAAGCTATCTAATGTAGCCATCTGAACTGGAGACAAGCTGAATTTGTGTTCTTGTTGTTGTTGCTAGTTTCTTAAAATTGTTAAACCTATTGGAGATTTGTTGGTTGTTATCGACTTGAAATTAACATATTATGATTCACAATGTGTGTTTTATTTCGCTTACAGCTCTCTGAACGAGGTTCGCTATTGGGTGACAGGGTCAAACACGGTCAAATTATTTATCTCTATTTAATTTTAGTAGTAAAATTCGTCATGAAAACTTCAAGTCACTCTTTGTTATCATTTGTTTTCTTTATTGTTAAGAAACTTGCGAATCGTTTATTTCCAATCTGCGTGCAGTATTGCCAGGTCGTATTATGCATTTTTCAAACTTCAAGGAAATTTCCAGTGGTCACTTTTTATGAATCTGAATGTACATTTGCAAAAGTCTGAATGCTATATGCGAAACGCTCTGCACTATACAGTTATCATGTTATACTGTATTTATGGCAATGTAGTTTTATGAAAGTTTTTACGATAACCGTATTTGCTGTTCACGCAAAATAATCAAAATAGAAAAAAAAAGATACTTTTTTTGTTTGTTTGTCCAGTACGTGACTGAATTCGTATGTATGTTTTCGGAATTGTATGTATTGTTAAACTGGTTCTTCGAAACAAAGGAAACGGAAGATTCATTCTTATCAATTGCCATCACAGAGGAGAATAATGTATGAATCCGTGTATAAATTTCAAAGAAAAGATAAGATAACTTTTTGAGAGTTTGTTCACATTGCATAATACTTTAGAAGTAAAATAAATAAATAAATAAAAAGCATCCATCCAGTCACTGAATATGTAAATGAACGGATTTGATTTCCTCTTCGGATTTTATTTTCTTTGGTTCTTGTAGTTACAAAGTTTCTTAAATATTTGAATATCCGTCCGCACGATCCGAATAAACGAATCAAGCTGTCCTCTCCGTCCTCCTGCTTCTGTTGCCAGGAGAAAACTTTTCCTCTTAATAAAAAAAAAACAGGAAAAAGATATCGTTTGCTTATCCCGGAGTCTTTCTTGCACATATTTGCTTGCTTGTTGAATATCATGTTCCTTTACTAAGGACTTCTAACTCGGTTCCTCTAGTATTCATTCATACAGCACATCGGAAGCTACGTTTCAACTCAACATTTTTTCCACCTTCTCTTTCCTTTTTTATTTCTCCCTCTCTCTCTCTCTCGCTTTCTCTTCTCGTCTTCTCTGTTTCGTTTCTTAATAATTCATTTTCCTCTACCTTTCCGTCACCCCTTTCCTTATCCGTTGCCAAGGCAGCGGCTGGAGCTTTATTAATTGTGAGAAATTCGATCAGACGTCAAGAAACGTTAACGTTACATTTTTCTTTTTCATACTTTACCAAAATACTTTTCTTCTTTTCCTTTCTCTTTTAAATTTCTATTTCTTTCACCTTTCTACAATATAATAGATTACATTCATCATGGGAAAAGAAGTATGCAGTAGTACCATCCACGAAGATTAAAATGTACCCAAATTGCTCTATCGTCCGATATCTGTGTAATAACGAATGCATTGTCTACAGTGATGGATTGTTAAATTAGATTTGAGACACTGAATGTTGTTGCGGTTTGTTTTGAAGCTTAAATTCAAGTTCTTGTCGCATCCAATTTTATTTCCGTTTTAATATTTAAAAACTGGTCTGCTTTAGAATCGTACTACATTATCATAATTTTAATCTAGTAGTTACATGATAATTACGGGAAATCTATGTAATGAAGTTGTATGTGGTTTACACATATACCTAGGAATAATAGGACTGGCAGTTACCAACCCCAAAGTACCTTTGTGCTGTGTGCTAGTTGAACAGGACTCAATAGTCACCTCACAATGGTCAGAGGTGTGTTAACCAACTCACATCCGTGTGGACACACGCGTATTGACTTGGCATGATTAGCTATCAGACTCATTTTTAGTCTCTAGATTTAAATTTTCATCTTTAGATATGGATACTGACAGACATAGTGCACCTTCATAATCTCCGTAATACGAAACTTCTCAAATAAAACCAGAAGTTATTATTTAGAACTCGTTCGATGTTCAAAATTACAATAGTGCGTTATTATTTTAATTCTGAGAGTCTTGAGGGGAAGAGTCTTCACAGACTTCTTGAAACTGAGAGCTATTACTGTTTGAATATCCGTTACCTCCTTTGTCAGCTGTGTTGTTGGACGACCCTTTCTCGTTGAATCGGCTACACTTCCCGTGATCTTAAAATTTTCGTAGAGGTGTTTGATTACCTATTTCTGTGCAGCAGTGCTCTCCGGAAACTTGCTTACAAATGCCTCTCCATAACTGCGACCTGGATGTAATACAAGATGCATATCTCTTCCTCTAAATGTGAGGACCATCGCGAACAAACTTGTATGTGACATTTTTGTGTGAATGGAGTTGTTTACGAAACAAAAGTCCCTGATGTGTCCTTGATATGCAACATAACTTACGACCTCGGTATTCAGAAATTTCTGGCACTAGAAAAACCGTGGAACGAAAGTAAATGTTACATGCTCTTCCCTTGAGTGAGCGCACACTTAAAAAGTGTGTTGGACTTATGGAACAAAAGTCTATGTTACATCATACAGCGTCACCCCAAGATTGAACTTCCTAGCCATTTTTCTCAATACACGCAAAATGTAACATAGACGTTTGTTCGCGCATAATCCTCAAATGTTAAGATACTATTCGTTCAAAAAAGACACATGCAAAGACAGAAAAACACCACTACTCAGTATTACTATGGCCACTATGTATTGCATGACGTATTGATAACATTGTATGACCAAGGATCGAATCTGGGCTTGCTTGTTTGGTAGGTTAGTACGCTAGAGCTACAGCACCACGTTGACATCTTGGCAGTATTGTGCAAATGAGATGGTTTCATTTTAAGTTGCCAATGTTTTAATCAAAACTAAAAAAGTGTGATCAATGATGTTCAATGGGCCTATTGTTTATAGGCCTATTGAATTTAGTAGTATTATGAATTTTATATGTTGTTTCGAAGGTGTAGACGTGCCAGTCCAGTTTCATTATTCAATAACGCTTGTGTTTGCTTCCTACAAGTATAATTATTTATTTCAAGCCTGCTTGAAGATTAGCCTCTTCGTATCTAAGCTACATATTGAAAAAAAAGTTTCCAGTACCATCAACAACACAGACTAAACAGGTCTCATATAGTGTCGCCGTGGTGTAGAAGTTAGAAATACTTGTACAGTCTTCGGATGGGGAGATCCATGTTCGTATATTGACTATTCCATACACAACCACGCGAAAAATTACTTGTTTCGAAAAAGT
This sequence comes from Lepisma saccharinum, assembly GCA_022664845.1. Lineage (NCBI taxonomy): Eukaryota > Metazoa > Arthropoda > Insecta > Zygentoma > Lepismatidae > Lepisma > Lepisma saccharinum. Next base: position 38,608 of record JAGDQP010009653.1, read on the forward strand.
AAATAGTTTTATGAACCCTATTTTATAATTTTATGCTACTTATAAACATTGTTTTCCGCGTAAATACTGTATACCTACTTGCTCATTTGCAAACTTTTAATCATAATAGTAAGGGAAGGGTCACTCAGATCACCTTGAAACTCTACTTTTCTATCTTGTACAGTGCTTGTCTAAGTCCCAGAACTGCTAAATATCTCGGTTAGAATGTGTTTTTTTGTTGAAACTTGAAAGCGACAAAAGTTGCAGAGAATCAACAGAGCTATATGATGGGCTACCCTATCAAAATGTGTGGGGTCCTGTTTGGGCCCCAGGGCTAAACTTTGATTTTTTTAAATGGGAACCCCCATCTTTTATTGCAGATTCTGTATTTACGAAAAAAAAAAAAGTATATGTCCTGCTCAAAACTGTAGGTTGTGATTCCTGGGCCCTACAGGGCCGGAAAATAGATTAATGGTGAGAAGTGTTAAAAGTTTCGGAACGGCTACATATCTAGGTTAGACTGCGTTTTTTTTTTTTTTTTTTTTTTTTTTTTTGAAAGAGAGATAAGTTGCAGAAATCCAACAGAGTTATCGGATGGGATAGCCAATCAAAATGGGTGGGGACCTTTGTGGACCCCAACTTTGATTTTTTTTAAAAAATAAGAATCCCCAGTTTTTATTGCAGATTCTGTATATACGGATAAAATAAATCAGATGATGTCCTGATCATAACTTTAGGATGTGAGTTCTGGGTCCTACAGGGTCGTAAATCAGATTAATGGTTAAAAAAGTTCCGGAAATGCAAAATATCTCGGTTAGAATGCGTTTTATCTGCGTGGAGGTTTATTTATGAAATACATCTATCTCACGATAATAGAGTGTACGTTTAGCCATTTTAACTAACTAACTAACTCTATGACTTATGGAACTCGCAAGTTCATCGCCACAGTAACAAACGTTCGCCATTGGATTCTATCCTGGGCAATATCAAACCAGTTTCCATCACCAACACCTATTTCTCGAAGATCTCTTCTAATTTTGTCCTCCCAACGACGTCTCGGTCTTCCCAGTGGCCTCCTTGCATCCGGCCTTCCAACCAGGATAGAATATAATCTTCGTTTTTCTCCCATCCGAGCTACATGGCCTGCCCACATTAGTCGTCGCGATTTCATAATTTTTACATCTGGTGAATCGTTCAGTCCGTGGAGTTCTTCATTATGCAGTCTCCTCCATTCTCCACTATCTCGTTGCGTTTCGGCCCGTGTATCTTTCTCAGAACCTTATTTTCAAACACACGTAATTTATGTTCATCTGCTAGTGTCGTACTCCAACTTTCGCAACCATAAAGTATTACCGGCAGAATAACCGTTCTGTATATTTTTATTTTCAATTCAGCCATTTACTACTTTTATTTACGCTTCATAATTCCTGATCCATTATTTATATAAAATACTCTCCGATAGTCATTTGTCCTGCTTGACAATACTAACATTTTCTAAATATTTCTAGAAGCAATTAAATAAGCAATTTCTATGACTGATTTTGTACCAAATCATACGAGTTTCCATATACGCCAATACAGTGTTCGATTTGCCGGTAGGGCTACCGGGGATTTTCCCTGGTGAGTGAGAATTTTATCCCCGGTTATTGATTTCGAGTATTGTATTTTCACCAAAAACGTAGTATGTTGAAACTTGTCGACGACTGTGTCCGACTGTCGACGACGCCAATACTGTGGAACAACGGCAAGGGAGTAAACGGGTGGTGCTGCCACCAAAGGAAAAGTTTGACAGTGATAAACAACCATTATATTAGTGATAAGAAAGAGAGCAAACTCGAGTATTTTGCTCCATTTTCGAAAGATTTTACGAAATTACAAGAAAATCAGAGAAGTGGCTAATATTTTGAGAGACCCGCCCGTTAGATGGCTCTGTTGAATTTCTGAAACCTTTGATCTCTTTCATTTTTTAAACGCATCCTAACTGACATATTTAACCGCTCCGGAACTTTTAACACTTGTCACTATTATCTGCTTTCCGGCCCTGTCAGTTATGAGCAGGACATCATCTGATTTATTTTATCCGTGTATACAGAATCTGCAATAAAAGATGGGGGTTCCCATTTAAAAAATCAAACAGGACCCCACACATTTTGTTGGGGTAGCCCATCCGATAGCTCTGTTGATTCTCTGCAAAGTTTCCAGAAAACGCATTCTAACCGAGATATTTAGCAGTTCTGGAACTTAGAAAAATTTATTCAAAGGCCTTCCTCTTCAAAATGGCAGATCATTTTTGGGTGGTAATCTCTTTGTGGCTGACCTCTGTGTACAAAATTTCAAGTAGGGTTTCGAGGTGATCTGAGTGCCCCTTCCCTTGCAAGTAACCAAAATTGAGAGCCTGTACCCTTAAAGGCGTACATATGGTATATGTACCCTATATACAAATGGTCAAGAGAAAGAGAACTCCATAAATCAATCAGTCAAAGAAAATACTTATACATTGCCCGATATATTGGTGGACTGTATATTAACTTGTTTAATAAGTAATGTAACTAAATTAGTTTAACTTGTGATTTTCGTCCCATAATCAAAATCGTGGGTTTTGAGGAGGGATCACAGAGGATCTGAGCCATGCACGTTTGGGCTTTTGAATTCTAAGCAGAGTGCTAAGTACAGAGACAATCTTGCGTCCACCGCATGTTGGATATCAAAAAGTTTTAACAAGCCCCTGACCTACGAACCAACAGATTTGGGATAAATAAAATCCCATTCTTTATATTCTTCCTGTGTGGTATAATGTTTCCGAATTAAATGCCTTCAAGTTGTCTCTCATAATCATAATAAAATTTGGCATTTAAATTCATTGCACAATAACGTAATAGTAATAATAATGTAGTATAATTGAATTATTCACAAAGTATGAACAGGGGAAATAGATATCTTCAAAGGGATGAGCATATCACAGACGGACGTAATATTTCGTTTCCATGCAGCCTTGGCAACTTGTATTATAACAAACGAAAACATTTCCATCGATTCCCTTTTGGGAGTACGCACGCGTCGCAGTTCTGGTAAACGAAACACTTCCTCTGGGAATAAACACTGTCAGCAAGAGGAAGTGACGACCCCGGGAACTAGACAGAGGTAGGGGGATGAGAGAGAAGAGAGAATAGACTATGTATCATCTCAGTCTCCGTCTCGTGCTTCTCATCATCTGCACTCCTTCTGTTTTGTGCAGTACGAGAGAGAGAGAGAGAGAGCATACCAGTTACCTCACCTACATTCATTGTTCGCAACGTGGAGGACTCGTAACTATCATCATCATCATCACTTAGTAATTTCTCCAGGGAGACGGGGAAATACGGTTGACAAAGAGAGAGAGATACACACACAGCGGAAAATGTGCGCATAATAATGACAAGTTAGCGCTTCTATGTGTATGGGGGTTTATGAAGATGGGTTTTGCTTAGTTTGCTTGCAACCGTCTGTGTTGTGGCGCAAGGAGATGTACAAATGAAAACCACTTTCCCATTGTTGTTAGAAGAATTAGACGAAAATGGTTTTAATGCCAGTTTCATATAATCTCCTTAGTATCATTTCCTCTGTGATGCCTCTCCCCACGCCCTCTGTTTCGTAAATTGGCAGCGCGGAGGAAAGATAATTTTCACTTGTATCGTTTTCAGCATTGTCTTGGAACAATGAATGAAGACATTCAAACAGCCCTTTGGAATTTTCTATGCCTTTTGGAGTAGACGTTCTCTTGCACGTGAATGACGTTTGTAGTACTGGAAAGATGTATGTATTTGTAGATCATAGTACACATAAAGAGTATTTATCTGTCAAAGGTGGTACACTTGGTACAGTTATTCTCAGTCGGTGTTACTGCTAGCGAACTAAACAGTTGCCTAGGGCACAAATCCCAGCGAGTTTGTATGATAGTGAGGTTAGTAAGACAGTATGAAACCCAAATACTGAGTAGAAAGTATTACGAGCTACCTGGACTACATTTACAACCTACATAGTTTCATCGCGCTGTATAGATTTAGTGGTGTATTTTTTTCTTGATTGTTATTAATTATCTTTATGTTCAATTGGTGTATATAATCTTTTGCTTAATCTTCTTCCGGTGTTTTGAGGAATGTCTTCATGTTTCACCTACTGGTGTCCAAGCACCTATTTATATCAGAATTCCTATCTGGTCAACGTTGTTGGCGAAATAGAAATTACTGTTTCGCCTACTGTCAAAAGACGAAGGGAAATTTTTGAGCTGTGGGGTTATTCTTGTGAATTTCCACATTGTAGGCATAAAACATAGGAAAACTAGTTTCTCTACAATTTAATTCAACAGGTGATTTTATAATTACTACATCCCTCATTATAATCCATCCACTATAATGCAATACCGCTTAATTGTATTGTGAATACTCATCGAGGATCTTGATTGACGGGTTAAAGCGAGAAGGAAGGCAAGGAAAACCAAACAAATGTTTAATTTTATTCGTGGGTGTCAGTGAATAATAAGGATATGTGTAATTGCAAAACACGTACGTAGAATAAACCAAAAGACACACAAGGAAAAGATACTTAGAACACTTAACGTACGTTAAAAATAAAGAAATTAAATCAGGAATTGCTGCAAATATAATTGATGAATCTCATCATATAGACAACAGTAGCATTAGGTTCCTTAGACGAGCGAAGAGCCAAGCAGAAAGATTGATTAGAGAAGAATATCGCATATACTACAATCCGAATAATGTTAATGAAAATGAATGTGGAAGTTTAAACCAAGAATGAAAAAACGTCATAAATAGGTATAGAAGTAGAGATAAAAAGGAAAAAAATAACGTTCTCAGCAAATAAATACATATAGTCTGAAAAACAATATTAATTGAAATATTAAAAAAACAACAATAAAAAGAAAATTGATTAGGTTAACAGTACACTTGATAATGGCTTAGAGACGTAGTCGAAACGTCGTGTTGTGCGTTTAATATGTGTATTCAATACGGGAGTTTAATAATAAATTATATTTCAATCATCGGATCGTGAGGTTTTGATTTTTGTTAAAGAAAACATTTTGTTCCGTTGTAATTGTATGTCTTCAGTATTCAAAGGAATTAAAAGAGTGGCCTTCGTTCTCGCTTTAACCTGTCAATCAAGAACCTCGGTTCGTACAATTAAGCGGATGGATTATAATGAGGGATATAGTAATTACAAAATAACCTGTTGAATTCCCTATATTTTATGCATGCAATGTGGAGAATTACAATAATAATCCCACAACTAAAGAAAATTCCCTTCTTCTTGATAGAAGAAAACAGTAATTTCTCTTTCGCCAACGATGTTTATCAGATAGTAATTCTGATAAATATTGCTTGGACCCCAGTAGGTGAAATAGGGAGAAATCTCTTTGAGATGCAGTCAGCCTCCTATCGAATTCAGTATGATACTAGAGGTCCTTGATAGTCCTTGGCACCTTATGAGCTAAAGGACTGAGTGAGTAGTGAGTACCCCATTTCACTTCGTGCCACAGGTCGACAATGTGGAGAGCCACGCCGCACAAGGGGATACCTTTTTTCAGTACTTGTCACTCTTTAGTATGTATTTTTATTGGTACACATTTTCCTGGCGTTTTGACATCTTGAAATGAGTTGCTGTTCTGTTTTTAGGCAATTACATTCACTCCTTTGGCCAGAATTTACTGTAAAATTTCAACATAATAAATTAATATTAAAACTTTATTTCAATTTATTTGTCTCTATTTAGTTTAAAAACTTAACTATATCCTTGTTTTTTAGTACAGGCATGGCCCGTAATGTAATTTTCTGCGGCTCGCGGCTAGATAAAACTATACACATTAAATTGTAATATGCAATCAAATTTAACAACTTGTCTTTACAATCAAGGATTTTGTATTGTTCTCCTAGTAGTAAAATGATTTAACAAAGATAGTAATTAAGTATTTGGCACGTTCAAAACCTTCATCCGTTTTGGCCTAAGCAAAAATGGTTGCCAAAAGCCCTTAAATGAAAATTCAAATTATATTCGTTTTCACATATCACAGGTTTGCAGAGTACTGACCTCACAGATGTACCAGTGGTTCCCACGTAATCAGGGAACATTAGAACAGCGACAGGTATATGCAGTGAGTGTGGACGACCAGACATTTTTTTTTTATTTTGGGCCCTCTTTCAACCCCTACCTATTAGCTGTATTAGCTCCGGCTCCGGATCACGTACCTGAAGGATACCGCGAACCCAGTATCGTTCTTCTTGGAACCGGGGTAGGCCACCCACCGGGGATGTCTCCCAGTCTTGACCCCTGATTGACATCAAGTCAGGGAGACATAGGACCTGAATTGCTCACTATTATAATTTAGGGTGGGGGATATTTCTCTTTGCCCCAGTTCCCGAATATCAAACCTGGGCCCTATTTTTCACGAATTAGGTATTTTTTATATTTTTCATCAGTATTCCCCAGGTGGCAGATAGGGGAATGCCGACCAGATACCGGAAATATTTCGGGGCGGACCAAAACCAGTACTGCTGCTTTGCAGTTAGTAGAGGGATCTACAAAGGCTAGGGGAAGATAACCCCGAACAAAATTATCATGGTGAGGGGAAGCAGCATCACCATTACCACTCTGAAGCTGAAGATGAATTACATCGGCAAGGCTCAGAGATGGACAGAGGACGACATCCTGAATGTCTACCTTTACTGTGAGGTCGTAGAGCTGACAACTCTACACCGCTAAAACATGTCAAGAAATAGTAGCAGATGGTTCATGGATTCTCCTGGGGTAAAATATTCCGGGGGTAAACTAGTCCCTCATTCGGACCTCCGGGCTGGGGCTGCTTCAGGGGGCTCCAAGAACAGGATTAAGAAAGACCTTAGAATAGGAACGTGGAACATACGGACATTATACCAAACGGGCGCTCTTCAGGTGGCGGTACGCGAGACCGAGAAATACGAGCTAGGCATATTAGCGATACATTAAGTTCGGTGGGAGGGTCAAGATAGCATCCGACAGGGCAAGTACACTTTCTACTACGGGAGAACACAGTCTCACGATTTCGGAACAGGATTCCTCATTAAGAGCATTATCCCTCAGGCGGTTCAGAATATAGAGTTCGTAAACGAAAGACTATCGTACGTTACGATACGTACTCGATGGGGCAACACGGTTTTATTAAACGTCTATGCTCCGACCGAGGTGGCTACTGATAACGACAAAGATATATTCTACGATGAGCTAGAAAGGCTGTGTGACCGATTACCGAAGTATAATTCGAAAATTGTGTTGGGTGATTTCAACGCAAAGGTAGGGAGGGAAGAAACAGCCCAAATCCAATTCTAGAGCAATTAGCGGAAGCCTTCCAGGTACACAGGACAACAGTTGGAAGACAGCTCTAATCGCTAACGCCAGGTCACATGCTGCTGCTGTTATTATTCGTCAAAAATTGATAGACTTTGGTTGAAGGTTTTATCTCACCCGCCCTATTCTTCTGACTAGGTCCCTTTTTTCGTCTTCTGGAGAACTTCTTTGCTCGATAAATATTATTATAGAGCATGTGAAACCTGCCGTACAACAGTTTTTCGACTCTAAGCCTCAGTACCTGAGATTCATGTCCTACCAGAAAGATGGCAAGAGGTTATCGATTGCAATGGCGATTATGCGAATTCCATTTTGTGTTGTTCCTACTCCTATGTACACCAAAAAACGTGATGAGCGTTTGCACGTACCCAATACATATAACTGTTGCCTTGAAAAAACGCCGAATTATTTTTTATTTAATGTAAGTTTTGTCAAAAAGTTTGCGGCCCGTGACGCTACACAATTTGGCCGTCGTATAGAAAAAGTTGGCTCGGGGGGGGGGGGGTAAAGTTTTTTTATGAACGTCAAGGCTATCCTGTATGTCTACTAAGGGATAGGGTAAATGTTGACATATTCACTGCAACACGATCAGCTCTCAAACAAATCCTACTCTCACGTCCACTAAGGCCCATTAAAGCCGCGTACTCCCTGGTCCGCAAACGAGAGAGGATCAGGGCGAGTGTCTGGCGCCCTAAATCCAGAAAGGTAGACTAAGGGAGTAAACCCCGACAGAAAATCCGAGGTCCTCCAATGTAGCGGGGATTGGGCAACAGGCTAACAACCTGTTCCCGGAAAAAGTATTGTTACGAAGTCTCAAGAAGAGCCTTGGAAGGGATTTGACAATCGGAACATGCATGTGACCTGGCTATGTAACAAGGAGTTGAGTATTGGAACGTGGAACGTTCGAACTTTATATAAACCAGGGACACAAAGAAACTTAGAAATCGAACTAATAAAACACAAAATACAGATAGCAGCGATACAGGAAATACGGTGGTCGGGGAAGGGCATTATGGATACATCATCACACACAATACTATATAGTGGAAAGGATTCGAACAGTCACGAAGAAGGAGTAGGCTTCATAGTAGACAAAAAAGTTAAGCAAAACATCCTAGATTTTAAGCCACACAACGAACGAATTGCAGTGCTAAGAATAAAAACAAAATTCTTCAACCTCTGTATAACCAACATATATGCACCAACCGAAGATAAAGATGAAACAACAAAAGATACATTCTATGCAGAACTTGAACGTGTATACGATTCATTGCCTATAAACGACGTTAAAATGATAATTGGAGATGCAAATGCAAAGATAGGTAGGGAGGAAGAGTATAAAGAAGCAATAGGAAAACACAGTCTACATGAAAGCAGCAATAATAATGGCACTAGGCTCATGGACTTCTCTATTAGCAAAAAATATGAGAATAAGCTCAACATGTTTCCCTCACAAAGATATACATAAAGCAACATGGAGATCACCGGATGGGAAAATATGCAATCAAATAGATCATGTTATAATAGATAAAAGAGCAGGAACCAACATATTAGACGTTTGAACATACCGGGGAGCAAACAGTGAATCAGACCACTACCTAGTGAAAGTAAAATACAGATGCAGAACAGCAGAACGAAAGGACGAAGATAAGCAGCGAAGAAAGAAGATCAACAACCAGAAGGATCCCAGAAGTAGCCAAAGAGTACGAAGGCGAAATAAAATATAAAGTCGCAGAGAGAAGAATGGATATGGATGAAGGAAGCATCGATGATAAATGGAATATAATGCAAACCATAATAAAAGAAACGGCCAGAGAGACGCTCGGTTATGAAAAGAACGAAGGAAAGAGAGATTGTTTCGATGATGAATGTACCGTACAAGGAATGCACAAACAGAAACACACAACAGAAAAGAGCAGAATAGGGAAGATGAAGCGAATAACTGATAAAACATGCCGAAAGAAAAAGATACAGTGGCTAAACAAGATTTATATTTACATAGAGGAAGAATTCAAACTCGGTAACCAGTACAAAGCATACAGGAAAATACGGAAATATAAAACAGGGATTCAAACCAAGAACAGACATGTGTAGAGACAAGGACGGAAATCTATTGGGAAACAAGACAGACATAAAAAACAGATGGAAGCAATATTTCTGTGAACTACTCAACCAACCAGCAGATGAGGAGGAAAATGAACTCGTAGAGGGCGAGACCAGCTCGGAAGAGAAAGAAGAAGGGGACGCACCGAAGGTAGAAGAAGTACGGGATGCAGTATAGAAACTCAAACAAAACAAATCACCAGGAACAGATGGAATTACGGCAGAAATGATAAAGCATGGGGGTAAAGAACTAATGGAAAGCATACATAAATTAATAGTAGACATCTGGAGAAAGAAACAAATACCTAAAGAATAGAAGAACATTATTATATGTCCAATATACAAGAAAGGAGACAAACAGAATTGCAGCAACTACAGAGGTATATCCTTACTAAACACGAGGTACAAAGTCTTTACTAATATTTTAAATACACGGCTAAAATAATACGCAGAAAGGATAATAGGGGAGTTCCAAGCAGGATTCAGAAAAAACAGATCAACGGCAGACCAAATACATACGCTGAAACTAATACTGGAGAAATGTTTGGAGTATGACGTGGAGATATACCAGATATTTATAGATTTTAAACAGGCATATGATAGTATAAATAGAAATATGTTGATGAAAGCAATGCAAGAACTGGGAGTACCACGGAAAATAAGAAACTTAGTCAGAGTCACAATAACAGGGACGATGGCACAGATCAAAATTCAAGATGAACTGACAGACCCATTCGAAATAATACAAGGTTTAAGGCAAGGAGACGGAATGGCACCAACTTTGTTAAATCTGGCACTAAAATATGTAATAAGGAAAATAAACATAGACACACCATCAACCATTATGTACAGAACCGCACAAATCCTAGCATACGCTGATGACATCAATATAATTGGAAGAACTGCGAATATAGTAACAAAAGTCTACACGGAACTAGAAGAATCAGCTAAAGTAATAGGACTGAAAATAAATAAAAGTAAAACGAAAGCAATGGCTCAAACAAGACATAACAACCAGAACGCAGTCACCAAACTAAAAGATAATCTACAGGCACAAAACTGCCAAATAGAAAACGTAGATGAGTTCACATACCTAGGTACACTAATTACGAATAGAAACGACGAATCGAAAGAAATACAAAGAAGAATAACCCAAGCAAATAAAGCATATTACAGTCTACTCCCAATTATAAAAAACAAAGATATACACAGGAGCACGAAAACTAAACTATATGAAACAATAATTAAACCAGTGATACAATACGGATGCGAAACATGCACCCTCACACAAAGAGATGCAGACAGAATAAACACCTGCGAGCGGAAATTTCTTAGGAGAGTATTTGGACCGATTAAACATAATAATGAGTGGATAAGCAGATACAATGCGCAATTGTATGAGCTATACAAGAAACCAGATTTAGTAACAGACGTCAAATTAAGAAGATTACAATGGGCAGGACACGTGGCCAGGATGAGTGCAGATAGAATAACACAGAAAGCACTAACAGGCAGGATGTATAAGAAAAGGCCAGTAGGAAAACCGAAGAAAAGGTGGGAAGACAGGGTAAGAGAAGATTCTTACAAATTACTGGGGATTCGAAACTGGATGGACGCCAGTAAGAAGAGGGAGGAATGGAGGCAACTTCTTGGGAAGACCAGGGCCCGACTTGGGCTGTAGCGTCATAGAAGAAGATAGAAAAAGTTGGCTACGCCTGGAGTTTAAGTTGATGTTTGGTTATTGTGTGTTAAACTCACATCATTTGACTTAACGCAGATAACTTGTAATATAAACAGTTTAAACTATTACCCTTGCTGAAACACACACAATATTTCATCTTAAACTGCCATAATATTAACAGAGCTTCGGGGATTTTACCGCTACACTATGAATCTCAAAATTTTCCAAATTTTGTCAAAAATTCAACATTTATTTTCTTCCAAATTTTACCGTGTACGATAGTTACGTGATCTATTTTATTTACAACTAACATTTACGGTGCATTCTAGCTTTCCTACTTTCTGTGATATCGACGTTGGAAGATTTCAGAATTTTCATAAAATGTTGCAAATTTAATTTGCATTGGAGTACCTTGGAAACAGAGGACCACGTTGAAACTATTTTACAGTTACACTTAAAACACTGTCTCTAATTAGCGCCACAAAATTACATTTAAATCGAAAAGGGGCAAGGGGACAGTCCTGATTATATCACCTATCTAAACGACCTGTTTAACATAGTTTTGTGGTCAATTTTAAGAGATTTTACTGTATTTTAATATTGTTTCTTGAGAGTATCACAAGTATTCTTATACTTTAAACAGTCCATCAAAAAAACTATTTATCTCCCCAAAAGTATGATTAAATACGTTGTATTATATCTGGTTGACGGAAGACAAGGTCAGAGTATCAGTAAACTACCCAAATGTAGAGGAAACTGTTCGTACGTTTTCCTCTGTAGATTTCCAAGCAAGTCGCGGAGAGTATTTTATTCCATAATTGTGATACACATCACCAGCAATATGAGTAACTTAGTTAGCAGTGTTCATTCTTTTTGTCTACGCACACTCACGCACTTGGATAAAGCAATTTTCTCTGGTGAGATGTAGGAGAATGGAAGAATACAAAGGAGGTTTCCCGTGAGGCTCTGCGGTTTGCCGCTAGGGTTTTCCACAAAGAGCTGGGATCTAGAAAAAAATGTTATAAAAAGTACAGAAGAAAGAGGAAAAGAAAAGAGGAGTCAGGGAACGGAAGAGGATAGAATATTTTTCTTGTAGAGAAAATGGAAAAAGACTTTAAAAAAACTGTAGCGAAATATGTACGTATACAGTATGAGTGTGTAGGAGGATTGAGATCTTTGGGCTTTTGTTATAAAGAAAGATACTGGTTGTACGGGAATTGCAAGCTATATTTTGCGTTCATTACCTTGTCTGTGGAACAAGCAGTACCACAAGGAGTAGACAAAAAAATAAAATCACAAAATTGAAAAGTGGTTGAGGAAACTGGAGAAAATATGGAAATATTTTAAACGAAGATGAAACAACCTGAATATGAATTTCGAGGCTAACGAACATCTAACATGTTATTCCTTGTAAAATTCACAAATTTCCAGTAATTGTAGGATGGAGAAAAACACAGTAGAAACAGTGTAAGCCCCCCATACACGTACAGTTCTACCACAAGGACTGGACTGTACAGTCCTAGACTTAAGGCAGAATGGTACGTGTATGGTGATTCGTCGGCCTCAATGGAATCTATTGAGGCGATGAGACCCGGTCGTGCCCTCCCCACACACGTACGGCCTGGCGCGAAGGTTGAGCAGTCGGCCGGCGGAAACACCACACACATGGAGTTCAGCCTCAAGACCGAGCGACTTCGAGGCCGGGCCTCATGACCTCAATAGATTCAATTGAGGCCAACAAGCCCCAATTCGTCTCAAGGATTCGCCATACACGTACCGTTCTGCTTTAAGTCTAGGACTATACAGTCCAGTCCTTGAGGTGGAACTGTACGTGTAAGGGATGCCTTATAATAAGTCAATAATAGCACCACCATTGAGGCCTGGATTTGATTCGATACAAGGACTTCTTTCTTTTTTTTAACGACCTCCAAAATTTTGAAGGAACTCTTTTTATTGTAGTTTATTTTAGTCCGTCCGTGCGTCTGTGACGCAGATTATTGTCTCAAGGAGAGATGACAAAAAAAAAAAAAAAAAAGCTGACTTCAGATTTGAAGCAAGCGAGCTACCTCGCTTTACTTGTCGGTTTGGATTTGGTGACGCCTTTTCTTATGGAGTTTATGCACTTTATGCACTTCTGTGAAATTGACACATCCCATTCACATTTTCGCGGATTTATTTTACGTTCGAGAAACCTAACAATGTGCGACTAAGCGCTACGATCTTTATATCGTCTAGACAAAATGCCTACAACCGCAGAATAAGGTGGTATTGGAACCTGTTGTGGTAGATAATGTCTTCCAGAATGATGATGAGGAGTAGTCATATTGGGGTAGCACCACATGTCCTAAAATCCAGAAGTCCTAAATTTCAGAAGTCCTAAAAGGCAAGAAGCCAATTCTCTGGGTTTTGCAGAAGTCCTAAATTGCAGAAGTCCAAAATTACACGAGTCCTAAATTGCACATTTTTTGAGGACTTCTGCAATTTAGAACTTATGAACGTTACCCGTCATATTATCTGAGAGTGTCCCTGAATGACTATATATAAACACAGAGAGATAATCAGAATTTTCAAATGTGACAGGCCCGTCACAGTGACGTCTTTAATGGATCTTTCGACAGTCGTGATGAATGATGACTACTGTGGCTCCCCTAAGAGAAAACAATACGTCCTCTTAATGTCCTCCACTATGAGCAAAAAAAAACTGGTTCTCAAACTGTATGGCAACTGTGGTCGGTTATATGTTGTACAAGTTTTATTTTGATTACTTTCCCGTTTTCTAGATATTCCATTAAAACCTCACTACTGCCTTTATATACATTTTTGTGACATTCGAAGTTCCGGAGCCCCTAGCTCCCCTCCCCCTGGACCATGGCACCTTAAATTTTGGTAATCTACTTATCTCGTTATGTTTCTTGCGATTTGTGTGTTTGAGAACCGTGACCCTTCTCTATCAGAATTAAGATACAAACTTCGTTCTTGCGTCAAATTGAAGAAGTGTTTGGTGTCATTAATTCAAGTTGATATGGTGCTTATGTGCCGTCGCCATATTTAACAATGGCGGCTATTATTCTAAGAAAGTATTTGCGTGTGGGCGCCATATTGATGACGCAATAACCCCTAAACTTGACGCAGGATTCTTTGGGACTTTGTATGGGTACTACATAAGAAACAGTACTACATTGTAAAAGGTCTCGTTTTGTTGTTTTGAATGTTCAGGTATATGTCTAATTTCAGTGGTCTATTAACTGTCATTAAGTAAATTAAAGCTGAAGCAGTATTAGTTGTTTAAAATTATCAAGGCCCAAATATATTGCACAGCAGAGAACAAATTGACCTTAGGGTAAGAACGATCAAACTAACCTTAGCTAATCTAAGTCCGGAGGTGACTTCCATACGAAATACTTGCAATTCCAAATATTTTACTGTTTTTTTTTGTTTTTTTTTGTATTAACACAAAAACGACTTTGGATCTGTTGTAATATTCCCATTTGATTCTAAAAAAGTTACGACTTTGGATCTATTGTAATATTCCCATTTGATTCTAAAAAGCTACGTATAAAAATTTAAGCGATTACAGAAAGGGGAAAACGTTGCAAATTAAAAGAGTTAAGTTAAAAAAAAAATAGTTAAGAACGATCATTTCACGTAAATGTACCAAAACATGAAAAATAATGAAAATTAAAGATCACGTTTTCGTTGTTGTTAACACTAGTTAGAGGTAAATCGAGATATTATCGTGAAGTCAGCATCGTTCTCAATCTCTTGGACACATTTCGTCAAGTTCTGAACGTATTTATATCTAAATTTGCTGTTCAGTTTGGTTGAATAGTTCATTACTGGTTATTTTTTTTTAATTGATGAATTTTAACATTCAAAATTTCATATACTTGTGAGGTCACCACAAATTCTTCACCTATATTTAGGCAAGAAAGGCAATCTTGGTAGAGCACTTGGTAACAGAGCGATCAACTTTGTACATTTTACAGTATTTTAAATTTATTTAGAAACGACTTGTAGGAGAGCTACTATTTCTTTTTCGTTAACCTACCTTCTCCTGGCACGGTAATAATCTCGTGAAGCGAGCCCTCTGTATCCGGCCACTGTTCAGACTGTTGGATCACTACGACATACAGATTTGATGTACTTATACAAGATACTTAATGGGAATCTTAGAACTGGAGAGTTAGTATCTAAATGTTACTTCCATGTTCCCTTGCGAATAACAAGAAATAATAACCTGCTTTATTGTGCCACGCCTAGGTTACTGAAGCGCTCCTTTTTCTATAGACTGGTATAATAATGTATAATAATCTTGATTCAAATATTAATATTTTTGGAACTTAAAGCACTTTCGGTCGAGTGCTAATTATCAATATCTGAGTTGTTGTTCTTGAGTATTATAATCGTCATGTTTATTGTTACTTGCTGAGTTATGTCGTTTTATAATTTAATTTAATGTTATTTAGTTTGTAGTAATGTTATTTAATTTTTTGCAGTGTTATTTAGTTCCAGTGTAAAATGGCAATTCCAGCTGTATCTGAAACTTAAACAAATAAATATGCTGTGTATACTTTATGAACGCATTTTTTCATCAGTTTTCAACAGAGAAATCGTTTTTCTTCAATTATTTTTTAATATATTTAATTACTTTTTTGTGGAGAAATTTCTCGAGGTTTGGCGGGAGGGTTAATATGCCCTTGAAGAAACACTTGTAACACTCGTGCGCATTCTTTTACGACCATTGTTCATGAAATTATCCTCCTTTAACAGTACTGGATTAAGCTATTTGGGAGTCGTAGGCTATGAACTCTGTTAGGACTCCTGTTACCTATCCCCTGCAGTCGTAAGGGTCACTGATTTACTTTTCGTTGGGCCCCTTTAGACGTCCTCTTAGTTCGGTTCTGCCCTCCAACTGCCGATACTGACGCTTTGAAATCAGATCCATGTCATTATTCCATCATTTTATCATAGAATGATGACAAGAGATAGACCTTACACAATCAGAAATACTCCCATTACTTGAAACTAATAACATTATTATTATTTTATTTTCATTGAACTTGTAAGATGTACACACCGGATGAAAGCCCTAAGTGTTATATCCACGATGATTGTTCTGCTTGGAATGTGTCCAACCTGTCCCTTCTCTTTGTAGAGAGCGTCCGCACTTTAGTGTGCGCTTGCGCAAGGATCTTGCATTCGAAGTTATCGAGGGAATGTGTTGTAAATATCCTCATCAAATCGTTTGTTATCAGTCGTCTCGGTAGTCTGCGATAGAATGTGAGCTTTCTGTGTGGTTAACCCGGGTTCTATCCTCCTGAAGGCCAGCTTATATTTCTTTTTCTTTAAGAAAGCTTTCCTCTTGTTTATATTAGTTACTAATAAATTATCTTTTTCACTTTTAAAGGCAAGTTCAACATTTGAAAGCGCTTTGTAATTATACATCCATGGCGAGCGAGCGAAGGCAGGTTAGTGGTCAGGTTAGACTTTTTTTTTATTGCGTATGGAATGACCAAATATCGCACCCCACTCCTTTACCTTTTTAACTTTATTAAACACCCCAATTCCTTCGTGATTTTTGCCCTGACTTAGTGAAGTGCATACGCTATTTGTAACGTTTTGCCCTCTTCACAGTCTCAAAATATTACGTATATTGAATTTTTCCGGTAGCTTCGTTGAACACGTATTTTCTTTGAAAACCAAGGGACTGATTTCAATAATTCTTTTTTTTAATAATGAAAAAAAAATGCTTTATTTTACTTAAAATGCACCACATTTGGCAAGGCATTTACAGTTTTATGTGTTCTCGTCATTCTTTAAATTTCAGAGACGCATCGCATATAGCGGTAGAATTTATTTAACATTATGTCCGCATACACGAAACCCCGAAGTTCCTCTGGCTGTCGTGTATGGGTGTTCTACTCAGCCCTAAAAAATTTGCATGTAAACTTGATGCTCCGCCAGATGACATAGGTTTCATAGGGCAACTGGACAATTCGTGGTGGTGTATGATGTCCCGCAGTGAGAAGTCTAGGTGGCTAGGTCCTTACCAGACTAGCATTCGTTTGTCAAAACTGTGGGGGTAAACCCTGAAAATCTGTCAGAATGGCCGGCAGCAAAACTCGAACCTGTGCACCTTCCCGATACCAATTAAGCTGAGTACTTCATCCACTTAAGCTGACTACTTCATGTACACATACGAGTGTGTGTATTATAGGGAACTATATGAGTTATGCGTTTTTACCCATCCTGATCTAAAAACAAAGTTTAAAATAGGCTCCTAAAAATCTGTCTATATCTTTCATGTGAGCGAGTTTCTTTTTCAATATTTATTTGCGTTTAATGAAGACCAGAAAGTTCCACCCTATCATTAATTGCCACTTCAAATATAGTCCTTTGTGTGGTATTAATGAGATCAGTACCTAGTATGCATTTACAAAAATAGCTTACAAAGTACAAAGTTATTTTTACCTTTTCTCGGACATTGATATCCCAATAATAAGGGCTATCGTACCTATATTTACCATGGACATAAAAACTGTAGTAATCAAAGCCTGTTTGGTCAGTAATACTTTTTTCTTTCTTTCATGAGAGACGGGTAAGGAAAAAGGAAAATGAAAATTATTTCTCCTCTAGTAGAGAACACATACAACAAAAATCCTAGCAGATTAATTATAGCCAACAAAAATTTTAATTAACTGGTATTTATTCTCTGGCGCGTTTGTTTTCTTTCATTTATTCTGAATTAAAGTAGATATTGAATGAAATGAGAAAACAAAATGGCTTCATGGACAGCGGAAGAAACCCATGATGTTTTATGAATTTTGAAATTCGATCACTACTACAGGAAACCTACGGGTACTCTGTGTTTTATTAAACATTTTTTCTTCCTTTTTCTTTTTCTTGTGAAGAAAACGTCCTACTTTTATACCGCTGAATTTCAACGTTTACCCACATCGTTTCAGTTGTTTAAATCAAGAAAATTTCAAATTCCATATTCGAGGAAAATCTCCGTTCGGTACAACAGATTATTTCATGTGATACAGGTAACACGACTCTTATGGTATAATGTAGATGCACGAGGGGTGCCTCGACTATTGATGGAGACAAGACTAATCGCTTATTGACACAGACAAACAACTTCTAACAAAATACAGGAAGACAACAAACTGTTCTTGAAATATGAATAGGATAAGTCTTGAGTCGACCAGTATGATTGTGAATTTCAGTGGTTGAAATGCATGGAATCATCAATTTCCAATAAGAAATCCAAGGTTTAACAAGGATGGTACTGATATCTTTTTTTCTGGCAGACACAATCTCTTGTTTTTATTGATAATTGCTTACTAAACTGAACTACAGTAAGAGATACTTGTTATTCTAATTTTTATGCAAATTTTTTTTAGAAGTACGAGCACATTCCATTTAAGAGTACTTTTTCAAATTGCGTTCATGACAAAGCTCAAAGTCACGTCTTGCGTTAAAATGGTTGCCATTCGTAAAGCTTGGTTCTGTCACATTGGAACCAGAAGGTATGGCCAACAATGTCAACTTTTTGGCACAATTGAATTAACACTGCAGCCAAAGACCTTGTACTGAAAGGATCAACCCCAAAAATAATATATCACAAAACGACCTCCAAGTGGCTAAAAGTGTTAAAAATGAAATGAATTTATACAGACTTTAAATGGAACTTCCAACTTTAAAACTGTTTTTTTCTCAAAAGTGGACATAGTATCTTCTGGTTCCAGGGTAACGATCTGAGTTGCTCGAACATCGAACTCAGTCTCAAGAATTGACTTACCATAAGTATCCTATCATCAACAAAATTATCAACATTGTGGATTTTTACAGTAACTAATTTTAATGATAGGTAATAAAAAGCTTTGGATAATTTTTGTTACAGTGGTCATACGAGATTTATTTGGAGATTAAAATTATCCTTTACACCATCTATATGTCACCCGTGAGTTTCAAGCACTCAGGTCTTAAACAGAATGCCACAGTTTCTGGAATATTCTACTTTTAAAGTCTCTCCGACGCTAACCCTTTTTACATAATTGTTTAAAAGTATGTAAATTATTTTCTGCTGGAGCCTGTACATCTATTTTTTTTTAATTTTTTATATCTTAAAATATTTAGCAGTCATTATTGGAAGAGTATTTAGATGTTCTTGACATAAAGTGGACCTAAGTTTAATTTTTATCATCAAGTCAGAGTCAAACATAGTGTTGGCTCCTGGCATACCCGTTGACACCGCCTGTAACTGTACGGACAATTGTATGCCTTGAGCAACATAAACTATTGAAAATAAAACATATAAAAGAAAAATTTTAAATAACGCATTTATGTACAATACAGTAAATAGTAAAATGTAAGCTATGACTTAAAATCGTTGGGTGCTCCTAGGAAATGTTTGTCACAAGTAATCACAACGCCCTACACTTTCATATTTAATCGATAATTCTTGTCAGTGATGAATAGTTCAATAAATATTTTCAACTTTGAATTTTAGATAAAATTATGTTTTAAAA
>JAGDQP010009654.1:0-11568 GCA_022664845.1 Lepisma saccharinum
TTTTCGTTCAAGATTGGTCACGCCGAAACTACAATTAATAGTAATAATACAAATCCATTTACATATTTTATATTATACCAAGATTTTGAAATAGTGACAACGAAAAATCTAAAATTAATAACCAGGCACATAGGAGAGTTAGAAGTAGAGCAGTACATATTACCAGAAAGTTTAGAAACAAACTTTCATCTACCCCTTCAAACTCTGCAGAAATCGATCGATAACCTGGACAGTTTATTGAAGCATGAGAAATACAACCTTCCCAATAAATTCCAGGACTTTCATCTGCATCCCGTAGTGAACTGGTCTATAATTATAATAGTGATAATAATAATAGTGATAATAACAGGGTTATCTATTACAGTATACTATCTTTTTAAACAATTAAAAAGAAAATCAAACCCGTTATAATTAATCTTTGTGTATATTACAGATGATAGCAATAATAACACTGTGTATCTTCATAATCATAATTTTCATCATAAATTTCATACTCCTGATCTACGTATTGAGAAGAATTAACCAACTACAAAATTTCACCTCCAATCAAGAAGAAAACCAGCAGCGGAACATAGAAATAGAAGAAGTCAAGATCTCCCATAACAGCCCCAACCACAACTCTACATCCCACCAGTGCAACAATGGTGAATCAACTACCAGCAAAAAGTGCATCGCATCCACCATTAGTGATTTAGTGTACGTGTTTTAATAAGTTATGTCAGTGCAACAAAAGAGGAAAAGGCCTAACCCCATTGAGGGGAATGATGTCATGGTGACTGACCCTGCTTTGGGTAAGTTAGAGCCAAAATGCAAATTCCTCGTATGTGAAATATCATTTTTTTTATTCTTTTCATATTTTTTTTTAAAAATCAGTGTCGTCTTATAGTGTGATATAAATGTGTATACACAAGTACCCAGTGAATTAACTCCCCCAAAAAAGTGAGATAATCCCTGGAATGAAGGGGGGGAGTGTAATGGGATATGGATAAATAGGTCAGTGAGTTAAGCACACAAGTAAATAAACATTACATAAAGCTGACCAAGCATCCATAGAAAGCAGACGACAACAACCTCCAAGCGGCAAGTGTTGGAAGTTCTGAAGAGACGCCCACAAATGAGGGTATAAAAAGGCCATTCAATCACCTTTGAAGGCATCACTTCTTCGATCCGAAAAGTGGTCACCTCTACCTGACTTGCACTGAAGTTAGGACTCTCACCTTAACCCCAACTTAGGTTGGTATACCTTTACCTGCTAATTCGCACTGGAGTTAGTGTCCCGTCTAGGAATATCTTCCTTTCCTAAACCTAAGTAAATCATTACAAGAGGTGATCCACTATAGTAGTAATTACAGAGCCCATGTTCGGGACGGTCAGATTATTATCTGTACAACAAATTGTAAATATCTAATATATAGGAACTTTATAATAAACTGGTGTCGGTAAAACGTATATAAGCATTGCTCTATTTATTCGTCAAATAACCATTCTATTTAACGATCTACGGTCATAAGGTCTCTACCATGATTTCATATCGTATATGTTAAGATAGTGCTACCACGTCATATACGATCCCAACACTACCTATATTTCCACAAACAACAGGGTGTTACTGAAAGATCATTACGATATGCATATAGTTCAGCATCGAATATTTCTGATGTAATCAACACTTCTTCACGGGAAGGTCGTCTTCTTCAAATGTCCTATACTCAAATCAAAGTACTACACACTACATAACTTGATCTTCAGTACATTACAAATCCATGGCTATTAACAAAACATGCTGAGTACACAACATAACTTGATCTTCAGTACATTACAAATCCACGGGTATTAACAAAACATGCTGAGTTTGTGGTTGAATACATTTCCGGCTTTGTCGCTCGTCAGTTGATAAGATAAAGATAAAATGAATTTTATGGACGGTAACAGCACTATGGCTTACGCCCGTCCCGATACGGGGAAGCCTCTAATTTTTGTCACGTCTAAACTTAGCTGTTATTTGGTTAAAATAAGAAAACTAAAACAGAAGAATCATTAAAAAGCTAAAGGTGTAAAAGGTCTCCAGAAAACACTTACTGGTGTAAATGGCCAGTACAACAATTAATAAAAACTAAAGATGTATAACGTCATTAGCATAAGTTAAAAACGTGAAGGCTGTAAATACGCCTTCACAAAAATAAAATAATAATACGACATAAAACGTAACAGCTAAGGAAAATAATCATCTCAAAGAGACGGAGATAAACCTGTTGCACGAACATACATAAAACTCTACGCAACATACCTGGTTCATCCCCTAACAATGACGTCATGTCATTGTGGATGTTATAACGTTGTATGAGATGATTATATCATTGACAATCTAAAAGGTCGTGACGAATACTTAAAACTACATTCCAATTATTGCAATGTGGTGGGTCCAACTGTCGTAACAGATATCCGTGTGTCAGGCGACTGTGTCCTATACGTAGACGACATACAATGACTTCTTCACGCCTACTATCTCGGCAAGATGATTTCCATGGAGCAACAGTTAACTTAAGTTCTTTCAGTTTATTAACAGCTACGTCATCCCATCGTCGCTGCCATTCATTCCGTGTAACTTGCTTATAATATACCATGACCTGAAATGGGACATCCTGAATATCAATGTTAGCTCCTAAAGAGGCTTCACGAGCAGCTTCGTCTGCCAATCCATTACCATGGATACCAACATGACTTGGTATCCACGAAAAGACTACCTCACCACCAGCAGAGGCGTGTGTCTTACATAGGATATCTTGCACGAGCAGATGCTTGGAATACAGACTTTGAACAACACTTTGCGAATCTGTACAAACAAGGATGCGGTTGACACCACGAACGAGAATAAAAACCAAAGCCTTCAAAAGGGCATATAATACAGCGGTAAAAATAGTAGCTTTGGGATTAAGACAAAATTGGTGGGCTTCCCCCATTTACAACAATCGCACATCTAACAGATTCTTCTGATTTGGACCCATCGGTAATAAGAGAAATAAAATTTGGGCACTGACTCTGCATTTCACGAAAACCCGATCTGCATCCAGATTCAGCAAAAACTCAGATGCTCGAATCCCAAGTGGTCGGTTAGCGTGACCACGGGGTTCATAAAGTCCCCACTGCACTGGGTTCATTACGATATTATGTGCTGGATGTCCAACTGAAGATATCACCTTGGAAAAGTAACTCACCACATGGTACATCCGGTGTATCTCAAGCGGAGGTACGGCGGCATCGACACAAAGACTGGTGACAGGGCTTGTGCGATACGCGCCAGTGGAGAGTCGATAAAAGATAAAATGAATTTGATGGGCGGTAACAGCACTATGGCTTACGCCCGTCCCGATACGGGGAAGCCCCTTATCTTAGTCATGTCAAAACTCAGCTGTTTATGAATTAAAATAATAAAATCATATAAAAGATGAAGAAGTAAAAGGTCTTCACAAACAGTCTAGTGGTGTAAATGGCCAGTAAACGAGGAAGGCTGTAAATGGGATTTCACAAGATAAAACAAAAAGATACTATAAAACTTAACAGCTAAGGGGCAAAATCTGATAAAATAGACGCAAATCATAAAATTTTCTGCAAGACTAGTAAAAATGCTACCTTTTAAGTCCAGGTTTATATTTCGGTTTCCCTTTCCTTCCCACGAGATTAAAATCCATATCCATCAGGTGGTCCTCAATCATCTCCGTAGTCAAAGATGAACTGGGTTCGATAGTATGTGCAGACTCTTCCTGAGCTAATTGAGCAGACAAAACGTTCGTCAGAGTCTTACTGCTTGTAGCGAGAGGCGATGTGCGAACTAATTTGGAGACCTTATAGGGACAAAAAGTACTATTAACCCGTGGAGTCCTAGAGCTCTGCACAGGTGTTTTTTGTCCCTGACTCTGCGCCGGCATATTGCGAGGAGTCTCTGATCCTTTGGGCGGCTTCGGAGGGTCGTCTTACACATCAGACTCTGTGTTGATACATCAATTGTCAGGGTGCCAACCGAGACAGTTTCAACTTGTAGTCTTGCAGCTAGTGGAAAAAGCACCAGATGGAAGGGTGCGTTGAGACTTTCGTACTCGACGTTTTGCACCAGCAGCAGATATTTTCTCCATCACCATCAGCTCGCGAATTCGTTTCTCTTCTTTTAATACCGGACAGTCACGCGACCAGGCTGTATGCTCACCCTTGCAGTTAACACACTGAGGCTTCAGTGACCTGCAAGGATCCGCACCATAGCTGCTTGTACCGCACATTGCACAGACAGCAGAGGTCGCCTTACACGACGTGCTGGTGTGTCCATAGTGCTGACATTTAAAGCAGCGGAGCGGATTAGGTATATACGGACGGACAGGTAAGCAATAAAAAGCTGCCTTCACGTCCTTGGGGAGCTGTAGAATTGGCAAACGTCAAAATTAGCGACCTCGTAGTTTGGAGTTCTCCACACTTTCGTGTTTTAATACGACGAACGCTAACTACTCCTTGGCTGGTAAGTTCGTTCTTAATCTCTTCTTCAGGGACAGCTTGCAAGTCGCAACAAGATATTACGCCCTGAGTAAAGTTCAGTTGACGGTGTGGTTCAACTTGAACTTCGAATGGTCCTAGGGTTTCCATTTTTAAGAGATTAGTTGACTGTTTATTATTGGATGTCTCCACGAGCAAGGTGCCGTTGCGAAGCTTTTTAACATGCTTAAGCTCACCTGCAACATAATGAAATTGTTTTTGTATAATGAAAGGGGATAACCCCTTCAAAATATCTGGATTCTTTGTTTCGTTCTTTACCTTAATTACAAGATATCGTGTGATAGTAGGTACGATTCTGTCTCCAAGAAGCAGATCTAGGTCAACAAAACAATTGCGTTTACCGCAGAAGTGTACACAGACTGCCTTCGTTGGTCAAAAATGAAAGCCAGTCTGATTTGAGCCAGTGAATAAGACGGTTAAGCGTCAACTGGATTTGCCGGGCTGCGAGGTAGATATTCGTAATTTACAGACAATGGTCAAACAATCAACATATAAAATACCTTCCACACTAGGGCGAATACAAGCCGTAACACTATTCACTGCAATAGCGAAAAGTGTTACGCTCAGCGCACTCCCTTGAGGTACGCCATTATCCTGTAAATAACGCTCTGAGAAACGATCACCAACACGGACTCGAAAATAGCGATCGCTAAGTAAATCTGATATAAAATGGGCCATGTGGCCCCTTATGCCCCAATCATGAAGTTGGCGTAGTATGCCATATCTCCACGTGGTATCATAGACCTTCTCTAAATCGAAGAACACAGTAAGAACATGTTATTTCCGGAGGAATGCGTTCTCAACAATAGATTCTAACCCGACAAGATTGTCGACAGTTGATCTATATTGGCGAAACCCACACTGATCACAAGAAAGTAAGTTATGCTCCTAGTACCACATTAGGCGTCGGTTTATCATTCTCTTAAATAGCTTGCATACGTAGCTGGTGAGAGCAAGGGGCCGGTAACTTGTGAGGTTGTTTATCTTTGTGAGGTTTCAGAATGAGAATTACAGTAGCTTCTCGCCAACTAGCCGGGAAGCTATCAGTCCTCCAGATCTGATTATAGAGATTTAGCAAGAAGGCCTTTCCTTGGGAGGGAAGGTGTCGCAGCATTTCATAATCAATATCACCCTGTCCACGGTATGTTTTTCTAACGTCCCGCAAGGCAATTGCAACTTCCCACTCGGTGAAAGAGATATTATATGCATCGTAATTATGAGAGTCTAAGCGTAGAGGTATCACTTCTGCCTGACGTTTAATGTAGCACTATAGTGCTGAGAGCTGGATATTGCTGCGAAAGCTGCTCTAAGATTAGCTAGCTCTTCTGGGTCAGTATGCAAGACATTGTTCTGCTTCAGAGCAGTCAGTGGCTCGGAGCGACAGTTGCCTTGCAAACGTCTCACCCGTTACCACACGTCTCGAATTGGCGTTTGTGAATTAATGCCATATACCTATTCACGAAACGAGGTACGCCGAGTTTGTTTCATGAGACGTCGAATATAAGCTTGTGAATGTCGAACTGCATTTACATTTGCCGCTGTAGGATATTTCCCTTTCCTTCCCACGAGATTACAATCCATATCCATCAGGGGGTCCTCAATCATGTCGGTAGTCAAAGATGAACTGGGTTGGATAGTATGTGCAGACTCTTCCTGAGCTGATTGAGCAGACAAAACGTTCGTCAGAGTCTTAATGCTTGTAGCGAGAGGCGAAGTTCGAACTAATTTGGAGACTTTATAGGGACTAAAAGTAGTCAACCCGTGGAGTTCTAGAACTCTGCACATGTTTTTGTCCCTGACTCTGTGTCGGCATATTGCGAGGAGTCTCCGATCTTTTGGGCGGCTTCGGAGGGTCCTCATGCACATCAGACTCTGTTTGTGTTGATACATTAACTGTCTGGTTAGCAACCGAGACAGTTTTAACTGCTAGTCTGCCTACAACATGTGAAAACGCACCAGAGAGAAGGGTGCGCTGAGAGTCTCTTAAGCGACGTTTAGCATCACCAGCAGATATTTTCTCTAATACCATCAGCTCCCAAATTCGTTTTTCCTCTTTTTAAATATCGGACAGTCACGCGACCAGACCGTGTGATCACCCTTGCAGTTAACTCACTGAGGCTTCAGTGACTTACAAGGATCCGCACTATGGCTACTAGTTCCGCATATTGCACATACAGCAGAGGTCGCCTTACACGACGTGTTGGTGTGTCCATAGTGCTGACATTTAAAACAGCGGAGCGGACAGGTAAGTAATAGAATGCTGCTTTCACGTACTTTGGGAGCTGTGGCACGGCAAACGTCAAAATTAACAAACTCGTGGGTTCCAGTTCTCCACTCGTTCTAGTTTTAATGCGCCTAACATTGACAATACCTTGGCTTAATTTCTTCGTCAGGGACATCTTGCAAGACCCAACAAGATATTACGCCTGACTATAATTTAGTTCACGATGCGGTTCAACTTGAACGTCGAATTGTCCTAGGGTCTTCATTTTTAAGAGATTAGTTGACTGTCTGTTAGTGGATGTCTCCACGAGCAAGGTGCCGTTGCGAAGCTTTATAACATGTGCAAGTTCGCCTGCAACATAATTCAGTTGTTTTTGTATAATGAAAGGTGATAACCCCTTCAAACCACCTGGATTCTCTGCGTCATTCTTTACTTTAATAACAAGATATCGTGTGATAGTCGGTACGATACTTGTCTGTTCCCCTACTTCGATTTTCTCTGCGGTGTCACTGGTTATTTCGGTAACTATATGCGCCTTCTTTCTACTATCTTCAGTGACTTTCTCTTCATTCTGTCTCTTGGTTTTCTTCGTTTCTTTGTCTGTGCGCGAAGGCGACTTGTTAGGATGTGGTGGAGCCATGATGAGTGAAAGCCGTAAGTTCCCACACTTCTCCATCTTCGTTCTGAGGAAATAACGAGGCTGCAGGATACTACCCTCATCACCCTTGTCAGCAAGCTGGAAATCGAGGCGAAGTCCAATGACTTGGAGTCGAAATCACTTGCACTCCCGACTGATGGATACGTGCTTTAGAATATCCTGATTGTGAAGTGCATTACGCTTTAATTTCACAAAAGAATCGTGGTGGCTTGTATCTTTCATCACCAGACGTGTTTAAAGTTTGTGAAGAAACTGAGTGTTCAGATTTTTTTTTTTATGAAAAACAAACTACGCGGAAGAACACTGTGAAACAATTGGAACATGTAGTTCTTAAAAAAAATTGTTGGTACTACTATTTTCCGTAGTGTTAGAGAAATTATGTTTGATCAATCTCCTACGGAAATCCACAGGGTACTTTTAATGAAAGCAGTTGTTTCTAACTATTTGATTATTAGGTTTAAATACGAAGGTAAAAGAGCAACTGAACAGTTGCATACAGAGAGAATCACTATACTACAACAATTCTTTTTAAGGGACAGTAGTAGTGTGTTAAATGTCGAATTATGTGAATACATTTTTAAAGTACTGACCATTACTGGTAGCAGGAATCGTCTTCAGTTTGTTGATAGAAAGTAGTTGGTGTGTTTATAACCAAACTGAAGACCGATTCCTCCTACAGTAATGGTGAGTACTTCAAAAATGTCGATTAACGTCTTCCCACGTAACACAGTAATCCAAATAACGAAAACGGCGGACAAAATTCATGGTTGGAAAAGCAAGTTACAGAAGCAAAATAGTCGTAGTATTCATCTTCTATAGTTATTCTATTAGAATGAAGTGATATTAACTGAATTATCTCTTAGTTACGATAAGTGCAGACGTGCCAAAATGGCGCGAGTCACTTTGCAGTAAATTAGCAAAGCTGTGACTTTTTTTTTTAATTGTTCTCCAAGTAACAATGAGCACTAAGGGCCATATTGTAATTATTATTCACAGGATACAGTATTGTGTACGTGACAGTAACAATGAACAATGTTTTTTGCTTCTAAATAGTTATAATAAACGCATATATCGATACTTGTGTTTATTCGTACAATAGAGAATATTTGTAGTTTTCGTAAATTGTATTTTATGTTCTTTCATGTTGTATGTAGTTTGAAATAATGGTATACTTTCAGTGCTATGGTAGAGTATGTTAAATAGGTACATTTTCCTAAATGGAATAGATGTGTTCTCCTTCCAATTTTAAGGAAGGACATTGTATTTTATTCAAGTCTTATTTTCTCCTTTCCTGCTCTTGAATTTTAAAAGTGAAGCGTATATTCGGGACAATATGTTACTAGTATTGTAAGGGTAAAAACACCATTTTACATGGTGTGGTGTGAGATAATGTGAAATTTGTTCATATAATATTTAGTCATTAGCATAGAAATTGTAGGTGAAGTAGCAGGTACACGTTCACTTAAGTGTTTTAAAATGGCATGATGGAAAGTGAAAAATTGATGGTCAGCATACTGGCTGATAATGAAATATGAAACATCCTTAGATTGGATATGTAATCGGTACAGGATAATCAGGAACGAGTTTGAAAGCATCTCACTTTAAATAAAATTGGTTAATAAGTACAATTTTGCTATGATTGATTCATGTGAGGTGCTGTTGAACTCGTTTTTGATTAGCATTTGTATCTTATATCAGCCAATATGTTTTCAAGGTAGACTTCTTTTGTCCTTTCAATCTACAACATGTAACGTTTTCGTTTTGTCCCACTTTTCAACCCGAACATGGGATGTTTCCTTGGAAAACAGCTGCTATCAAACTTACCTGAGCCACGAAACATTAGTACTTGTGTAATACAGTGTAGGCGACGTAAAAACATGTCATCAGTGCGACGAAATTAAGACAATGGTGTGTACGGTATAAAATAAGTGTTCAAAAAGATAAAATGAATTTTATGGGCGGTTACAGCACTATGGCTTACGCCCGTCCCGATACGGGGGAAGCCCCTTATCTGTGTCACGTCCATCTGTAGCTGTTAAGTAATTTAAAATACATAGATATAAAAGCTGAAGATGTAAAGGGTCTTCAGTAAAAAGTAAAAAAAAGTAAAGAAAATAAAAAAATAACAGTTGTAGCATGTTTATCCTAGTGCCGCCAGTCGCCAGAGCCTCGTTAGCCTGCAAGCACTGCAGTTTCCAGGGTGCACTACGAGGAAGTGAGGTTGGCATTTGAATGCGCTCGGAAAATAAGTGTTCAACCTTTAGTGCAAAGTTAATTGTAAAGCATGCCTGAAAGATTGCATGAACTCAAAGCGGGGACAAGTCAAAAGCAAATTAACGCGTTTCAGAAATTTTGTGGACTCGTATGAAAACGAACCTAACTTACCACAGTTGAAAGTGCGACATGAAAGAATTGTAAAGTGTTTTGATGAAGTACAGTCCGAAATTGAACTTTTGCAAGTTAAAGTACACGTGGATGATGAGTTTTTGAAAATTCGTATTTCGAAGTAGTGGCTAAGGTGTAAACAATCTTGAAATCGAATAGCAAGGAGAGAGGTGAAACGGATTCGAATCAGCAGTCGGTTAGGCTTCCGGTGATTAGTCTCCCATTTTTAGTGGTAAACACGACGAATATCAAGGTTTTTATGACACTTTCCAAACGTTAGTACACAATAATGGCTACAGCCAATACAAAAGTTTCATTATTTGCGTGCATCCTTGAAGAGGGAGGTGTTGCAAGTGATTCAATCCTTGGAAATCTCAGTCGACAACTATGAAACAGCGCTTACTTTATTAAGGGAAAGGTTTCATAACAAGAAGTACATTGTTAGCAAACATGTAAAATAATTATTCAAATTGCCCGGCATGACAAAGGAGTCTTCAGCAGGTTTAAAACAACTATTAGACAACACTTTAAAACATAT
This sequence comes from Lepisma saccharinum, assembly GCA_022664845.1. NCBI lineage: Eukaryota > Metazoa > Arthropoda > Insecta > Zygentoma > Lepismatidae > Lepisma > Lepisma saccharinum. The sequence continues at coordinate 10,345 of JAGDQP010009654.1, forward strand.
TAGGGCTCTAAAAATCTTTGACAGAACAGATTCTTGGGATATATTAATAATTCATTTAGTTACGTCAAAGCTGGACATTCATACTCACATATCTTTGGATAACAGTAAGATAAGATAAAATTAATTTTATGGGCGGTAACAGCACTATGGCTTACGCCCGTCCCGAATTGGATAACAGTGAATTACCTACATTTAAACAGTTAACACAATTTCTTCAAAGGCGTATCCAAGTGTTAGACGCAGTGGATCAAATCGAGGCAGTCACGGCAGGGGACAAAATACAGGAAACAAAATCAGTGTCAGAGTATGCATCTACTGTATCAATGTGGGCCATTTAAAGGCGTGTCCGTTAGTGACCGAATCAAGGAAGTTAAAACGTTTATCTCTTTGCATGAACTGCCTTAAAACCAGTAATTTCTCAAAGGATTGTGAGTCAGGTTCTTGTAAAAACTATAATCAGACATAATACGTCCTCCACTCCACATACCACATAAAAAACAGCTCCAGGCGAAAATGATGTTGGGTTTAACAGCGACGGTACAGAAGCAAAGGATAATGAAGAGAAAACAGCTAGTAGTAGTTCCACCACATGCGTAACACAAACTAAATGCAAACAAGGAAGCATTATTTTACAAACAGCGGTAATTTATATAAAGGACTCAAATGGTCGGTTCCATTTATGCAGGGCTAACCTTGATAACTGTAGCCAGGTTCACATTTTAAGAACTCACATGGCGTAACTGTTAGGTTTAAAGAAATGCTAGTCAAATCTCAGAATACGTGTTGGTTCAACAGGAACCAAGGCTATTACACAGTTCGAACAACAATTCAATCAAGAACTAGTGCATATTCTAAAACATTAGAATTTGTAGTGTTGCCAACTATCACACAAAAATTACCATCATGTGTAATCGATTTCCCCATATGGAATATTTTGGAAAACATAGAGCTAGCAGATCCACATTTTAAAAAACCGCAGCGAATTGATCTTTTACTAGGTGCATAATTTTTTTTCGAGTTACAATGCACCGGGCAGGTCAAGCTGGGGACAGGTTGCCAACCTTACAACCGCACTGGGGTGGGTTGTTGGAGGAAAAGCAGAATATCAGCCCGCTACAACATCCTGTTGTTTATCAATAAAGTATTATTTAGTGTAAGAGTGAGTAATACGCATTATATAAGAGTAGATTTCCAAGCACTGCCCATATTGATATCTTCTACACA
>JAGDQP010009654.1:24343-58276 GCA_022664845.1 Lepisma saccharinum
CAGATCTCTATCTTGGAGACAGACAACTCCAGTTCGTCGAGGAGGTACGATACCTCGGTTTATTATTTGATACCAAGTTAAATTGGCGTAGTCACCTTCGCCAAATTAAAATTTCCTGTACGAGAGCTCTGAATTTATTACGTGTTTTAAGTCTTCCCACTTGGGGTACTGATCGTACAACCTTGTTGCGCCTTTATCGCGCACTCATTTTATCCAAGCTTACTTATGGTTGTCACGCTTATTCCTCTGCACGCTTTTCAGCGTTACATACGCTGAATAGTGTCCATCATGCTGGAATTCGACTCTGCACTGGAGCCTATCGCACAAGTCCTGTCACCAGTCTTTGCGTTGATGCCGGTGAACCACCGCTCGCGATTCATAGGATGTACTATGTGCTGAGCTATCTTGCTAAGATATCATCTTTGGCAAGCAACACAGCACATAACTTAGTGTTATACCCAGTCCAACGAGCCCTATATGAACGCCGTGGTCACGCTACCCGACCACTTGGCATCCGAGCGTCAGAGTTGTTGGAGAATCTGAATGGAGACCGCCCAACTGTCTGTCCTGTCCGTTTTAGTCTCCGTCCGCCGTGGACACTTGCCCGCCCACGGATTGATCTTTCTTTGTCACATTTCAAGAAATCGGAGACCTCCATGATTGAATTCCAGCAACGTTTTCTTGCGTTGCAGAGCCAGTACCCACGTTTTATCTCTGTTTTTACCGATGGATCCAAAACAGATGAATCTGTTGGATGTGCGTTTGTTGTAGAAGGGGAAGCCCGTCAATTTTGTCTTAACCCCAAAGCCAGTATTTTTACTGCTGAGCTATATGCTCTTTTAAAGGCTTTGAATTTTAGTCTTGTTCATGGTTTCAACCGCATCCTTGTTTGTACAGATTCGAAGAGTGTTGTTCAAAGCCTCGACAATATGTATTCGAAACATCCGCTCGTGCAAGATATTCTCTGTAAGACACACGCCATCTGCTCTGGCGGTGGTGAGGTTGTCTTTTCGTGGATACCGAGTCATGTTGGTATCCATGGCAATGAATTGGCAGACGAAGCTGCTCGTGAGGCCTCTTTAGGAGCTAACATTGATATTCCGCATGTCCCATTTCAGGACATGATGATATATTATAAGCAAGTTACTCGGAATGAATGGCAGCGACGATGGGATGACGTAGCTGTGAATAAATTGAAAGAAATTAAGGTAACGGTTGCTCCATGGAAATCATCTTGCCGAGATAGTAGGCTTGAAGAAGTTCTTTTATGTCGCCTACGGATAGGCCACAGTCGCCTAACACACGGATATCTGTTACGAAGACTGGATCCACCACGTTGTCATAATTGCAATGTATTTTTAAGTATTCGTCACGTGCTTTTAGATTGTCCAGGATATAATCATCTCAGACAACGTTATAACATCCCCAATGACCTGGCGTCAATGTTAGGGGATGAACCTGGTATGTTGCGGAGAGTTTTTAGTTATGTCCGTGAGACAGGATTATCTCCGTCTCTCTGAGATGATTATGTCACATAGCTGTTATGTTTTATGTAGTATTATTTTATTTTTGTGAAGGCCTATTTACAGCCTTCACGTTTTTACCTTTTCTGCTAAAGACCATCTACATCTTTAGTTTTTATTACGATTTTATTTTTCTGAAGAGCTTAGATCTTCATCTTTTATATGGTTTTATCATTTTATTTAACAGCTATTTTTAGACGTGACCAAGATAAGGGGCTTCCCCCGTATCGGGACGGGCGTAAGCCATAGTGCTGTTACCGCCCATACAATTAATTTTATCTTATCTTATCTTATGATCATAGAGTAGATGACTTCCCAGATGAAAAGTTTTCTGAAATGTAGTTGAAAGAAGGACACCATTCTGCTACGGATATAGAATTATAGATAGTCGGAAGCCGGCTGGTCGACATACTTCTCACCCCAGTGTATCGTCTTCGTGTGAAGTGTGTGTCTGAGATAAAATTCTGTTTTCAAGTTTAAAAAAAAATGTGAAATTTCTGTTCACATTTTCTTTTTGTTATAATTGCTCATTTCTCTTGTATTTCTCGCATTATCAGCAGTAACTTTTTGCACAAGGCTATTTCTGAATGAAAATTACTTGCTGCTCCTAATCTAAAATTAACCCAAAGTTAGGACTCGATGAATTTCGTTTATAATAGAATAGTGCTTCCAATGATACTACTAGCATGACGGTGCGAAAAATTGGAAATGTGGATTTTTTTATTGTTGAAGTGAATTTCACGGCCTTTTGACATCAATGACTCAGGTCAGATGAATGATGATGAAAGAATTAGTGGAATGAAGAAAGTGGGGGGAAAAGAGAGAACCCCGAAAAAACCCACCCACACGGTGTTTGCCCACCACTATCACCACATGGCATAGGCAAGGATCGAACCAGGACCCCAATCACCAGAGGTGAACATTGTACTATTGAGGTACTATTGAACCACCGTGTTTTTTCATTCGTTTTGGGGGTCCCACACTGCAAAAATGACTAGTAATTCAATTTGCGATACATGAAAAGTTAGGCCAACTTATTATTTCGTAAGTTCAAATTAAGATATTCCCCCTTTTACATTTTCCTCAATTCGAACACTGTTGAATGGAAAACTTTCATGCATTTCACAACAGAAGATAAATAAGTTTAAAGAACGAAAGTTGTTCCTCTTTCTTTTATCGACTCTCCGCCATCCAATTATGAAACTATTTATGCAGCAATACAGTTTTTGCTCTGGATGTCTGCGTCAAAATCAATCAGAAGACCTTGATTATCACATTTGACCAAACACTTTACATAACATGTAGAAAAATAGATGCAGCATCTCCAAAGGATTTCCCGCTGTTATCTTGTGTAGTGAGACTTGGTGGCTTTCGCCTCTTAATGTTTTCCAACCGTATCGGTTACATCATGGGTGGAAGTGGTCTGAAACAACTGATGAGCACAATACCAGGTGTATGCATAAGTTTTTGCCGGTTTTTGTGGTAAAGAAAACACGTAATTTGCAAGGGAAATTAATTTTGTTTTATTCAAAATATTGGCCATCGGCTTCTACACATTTCGCCCATCTTTCAGGTTATTGATGCATACCATGCCAGAAAAACTGCTTGTCTTTTGCGGCAAACTATTCGTCGAGCCATTTCCCAACGTCTTCGAAATTGCTAAAGTGCTACTCTGCGAGCGCGTGCCCCATTGATGCGAAGAGGTGATAGTCAGATGGCGCCAGGTCTGGGGAGTACGGCGGGTGCGGAAGGATGTCCCATCCAAACGATTTCAAGGTGTCTTTCACTGGTTTTGCTGTGTGAGACGGCGCATTGTCGTGTAACACAATCACTTTGCCAAGTCTTCGGGCCCATTCCGGTCGTCTTTCGATCAATGCGTGATTTAAATTAATCATTTGTTGGCGATAGCGTTGTGCATTAACGGTTTCTCCGGGCTTCAAGAGTTCATAATACACAATACCGCTCTGGTCCCACCAGACACAAATCATGGTCTTCTTGCCGAAGTGATTTGGCCTTGGTGTTGAAGGACCGGCTTCGCCAGGTGAAAGCTACGATTTTGTCCGCTTCGGGTTTTCAAAATAAATCCATTTTTCGTCACCCGTCACAATTCGATACAAAAAGGATTTTCTTTCGTGGCGTTGAAGCAGCATTTCACAAGTGACTTTGCGATTTTCCATTTGACGTTCATTCAAATCGTGTGGGACCCATTTACCCAGTTTATTGATCTTCCCCATTGCTCGTATACGTCTGCTGATTGTTTCTTGTGATACATTTAATGCTTTTGCCAATTGCTGTTGAGTTTGAGTTGGGTCATCCTCCAATAACACCAGCAATTGCTCGTTTTCGCACTTTTGTGGTCTACCAGAGGGCGCACTGTCTTTCACATTGAAATCACTAGTTTTAAATTGCCGAAACCATGTCTCATATGTTCTAATCGATGGACCGTGTTCACCATATGTTTCTACCAGCACATGATGACTTTCAACAGCCTTTTTCTTTTGATTAAATAAGAAAAGCAATGCGTGCCGTAAATGTTCTTTTTCAGGCACAAACTTCGACATGATCACTGAACGATAAAACAAAGACGCTAGTGTTTGGCGGACTCAACTTGTGTGTGTTTGTAGTTTAATGTCAGACGAACAAAATGACGTATGTGTCAAATGATACGCTGCGTACTTTTCGCTGGCGCCATCTCTTAGGTAAACCGGAAACTACTTATGCATACACCTGGTATATGGCTCAACATCAGCTGACAAGATGTTATAAAGCCTAGACTAGAGCTCTTAGAGTTTATTTCCTAGTACAAATTAAGAACAATATTGCAGCAAGTGGACGTCAGTGATTGTAAATGAGCTAACGAAATATTTTCTAAGATTTCCTTTGGTGGACTCAATAAACCAAAATTATCATCTAAGAGTGCTAACTATGAACATGGGGAACAACGGAGTTCAAGGTATGTGGACAGACTGCTGCCCTGTGGATCCAATATCTCAATATGGCCACCTTGATGAGGGAGTATATATTTCACCTGAATGATTACCTTTTCAAATTATAATGCTGATGATAATAGGTAACTCGTTAGGATTCCAAGCAGAAAAGCAATGCCAATTCAACATGACAAAATGCATGAAGATTACAAAGATCGTCAAACAAGATTAAGTCAGGCAGAAACAATGCAAGATCGTGCACTCGAGAATATCAGAATGCTATGAAATTGTGCATAATCCTACAGAATCACCCTCACGATCAAGCCGACAGAGCCTTGTTAACCCGCAAGTGTATTACAAAGTGAAGTTGTCATTTGTATGTTGTAGAACCATAAAATCAAGACAAATAGAAGTGAAATCAAATAATTATAATTGCATTAAAACATGCCTTCAAGATTGGTACAAGTAATACAGCTATCTCATATTTACCCTGGTGCTGCCAGTCGTAAGAGCCTCGTAACAAATGCAATTTACATTGTGTACTACGAAGTATTGAGGCTGGTATTTGAACGCCCCTATTTGAATCATGAAACCTGGAAATACATTAACCATAAAGCGCCATGTGCATGTCTTAAGTCAGTGGAATTAAAGTTACATGTACAATCAGAATGGCACTACAACGTGGCTGCAAGGAATATAATAAATAACAGTTGTAGCATGTTTATCCTGGTGCTGCCAGTCGCCAGAGCCTCGTTAGCCTGCAAGTATTGCAGTCTCCAGGGTGCACTACGAGGAAGTGAGGTTGGCATTCGAATGCACTCAGAGCATCCCTTACACCCCATTTCGTTATACACAGCAGAATACAAAAACTCTAAGAGATATTCGTAAGACAAAAGGCAGAACATTTTCAGCAATCCTTTCTACTTGCACTACTGATCCTGATGTCCCAATCTAACTCACTGTTATGTTCTCTAGAGGCAACATAACCGCATCAGCCGAGTCGATAGGAAAATACTGTTACTACGACACACAAATCCCGGCACCATACTAATACGCAAGGAAAATACATACTTACGTAAATATGAGTACATATTATTTAGTGAAGCCAACCTTCACCTACATTCATCTATCTGCCAAAGCAGAATCTGATGCCGATACCAGTGCGGTGGTTGAGTTGAAAAAAAAATGTTCCATCTCAATAAACGTCCCTGAACTGTCTCCTACACATAAGGTTGGGAACAAAACAAGCCGGTACGATGATGTAACATCTCCATGTCTTTAAGTTTTGCGATTTCATCCTGGACTGTTCTGAGACCAGTGTGTTGTAGCACAGCTTACTCCTGTTCGTCAAAACGGCATTTTTTTTTCTGGCAAGTCTGCACACATGTTTCAAATGTTTCTGGCATAGGCATCTGCACACATTTTCTGGCAAGTCTGCTAGTTTCCGCGCACTCTTTAAAACACAAAAATGTGCGTTCTACGTTACCTTTCGCTTTTAAAAGTTTTCTGGAATGAGGGCACGTCATACAAAAACATAATAATGAAAATTATTGCATTTTAGATTGTTAAAATGCAGATCACGAATGTCATAACTTTAAAATAATATTTATGTTTAAAATCTACCTTTGTAATAGTGATAGGTTCTCCTTGCAGAGAATGAGATCGCTCAAGAAGATACTAAAACAACTGTGAGGAACATAAAAATGAGAATAAATGGAGCTGAAACGAAAGATATGGTTGTTAGAATAATTGTAAGTGAAAAAGCTTCAAGAATATGGGAATGGAACAGCAACAGCGAAAAAGAAATTTCCTAAAAATCTCTTCTGCGGATGGATGAATGAAAAGTTGGAGATTGATTACTGTTTTGTTGTGTGGAAAAGAAACATGGACTCTTCCAAGGGACGGAATAAAGAAAACTGAAAACGTCTGAACTGTGGATCTTAAGAAGGATGCAAAAAAAGTTGGACACGGAAGGTCCGTAATGAGGAAGTACTGAAGAGAGCAGGTGACAGGTGAACAATATTAGAGACAGAAAGAAAAAGTTAGGACACTGGCTGCGCAGACTGTATGTTGATGGATGGAATTGAGGGCATGGTTGAGGGGGAAAGGGGAAGAATCTAATTCCTTAAATTATTAACGAAGATATACTATTTGCTGAGACAAAGAAAGCCACGAGATCGGGATGAATGGAGAGGGCTTAGCTTGCCTTGGACCTGCAGTCTCCGGCAGAAAACTCCCGATGGATGGTTCTATCAAAATGGAAAAAAAATCCTAAGATTTGGAGTTCCGAAAAAATACCCGGCCAGTGAGGATGTCTCAGCGACCTCATAAGCAGGCTCGTAATGTCACAAATTCGAGAGTCGCAGCGGGTTGATATAAGGTGATGCCTTGTCTCCATTACTCAGTATTAGATGTGATTCAAGAAACTAATATCGAATTGATTGAAACAGCCGTTTAAGCAGATGTAGATTTAATAGGGGACGATATAGATCCACTACAAATTAACACCGATGTCCTAGTAGAAGCTTGCGATGAGACAGGCCTTCAGGTGAACGAACGGAAAACAAACAAAAAAAAAAAGACGACAAAACTAATCAGAGATCATGTAGGAACTATCGAGATCAGAAAACAAACGAGTTTAACTACTTGGGAGGATATGTTTTAAAAAAAGCTTAGTATCGGGCAACGCATGTTTTTATTTACTTCAGAAGCTCCTAATGTCGCGTTTAATACCGAACAAGTGAAAATTGGAAATATACAGAACGGTCATATTTCAACGAAAATAATATGTACGATCTTGGCATGTCAACATAAATTGCGAGTGGTTGACAATGAGGTATCGAGGAAGATAGACGGGACGAGATGACCGGAGAATTAAGGGGATTACATAATGAAGAACTCCACTCGACCGATATTATAAGAATAACGAAATCACGATGTCTAAGATGGGCACGCCATGTAGCTCGGATGGAGCAAAAGCGAAAATCATATTCCTCGTAGTTGTGAAGCCGCAAGGAAGGAGGCCGTTGGGAAGACCGACATGTCGTTGAGATGTCAATACTGGAAAGGATATAAGAGTTCGTGATTAAAATTGATCTGATCTTGCCCAAGGTAGAAAGCAACTGCGAACGTTTATTACTGAGACGATGAACTTACAAGCTCCGAACACCATAGTTGCATCTTCCCAGGGTAATGCTGTGTATATTATTAATCTAAGGATGGGACTGGATCGTCTGTAGAATCCAGATTGGTAGAGTGAGGTAGAATTCTGCGTGTACAAGAACTACAAGGTCAAGTATCGAATAAGTTTCCCTTGCCTTTCCACAAGTGAAGGAGAGTTTCTAAAACAGTACACGAAGATGCACTGAGGTATTCAACGTGACCGCTTAACGTTACTGATAGAGATAACTCGCTAAGGCTAAAAGCAAGCTTCCCTAGAGAAAACGAAATCAAACACTGAATGACAAAATGCATGGAATACATAAATTGTAAAACCAGATAAACGCATGTGGACCTAAAAGGAAGACCGTACTTTCAAAAGCAGTCAGAATGCTATGAAACTGTGCAAAAAAAAAAGCTGCAGAAACTTCACGTTTAACTATCCTTACAATCAAGTCGCCACACAGTGCGTCGAGCATATGGGAGGAGGGGACAAAATCACAACTAAGCTTTCAAGACGTGTTTATTGTGTCGTAAAACGTGCTCGGGCTACTTAGACCAAAGCAAACATGTTCGTCGTTGCTGAACTGCACAACTGTACTTATACAGAAAATAGTATCTCGTTCAAGAACATAATAGAAATTGTATAAGAAAAGCAAACGTTTCACAGCACTCACAAACACACACAAAACAAAAGTACAAACCAAGGGATGATATATCTGCAGAAGTTCTACAGTTTCCGAGATCAGTCATCATCATCACAGTCGAAGACTTCATCATTGTCCATAGCGGCAAAGGTATGGAGCTGGCCAGAATCAGCAGCATCAGTGTTGAAATAGCTTTCCAGATGCGGATCTGTCGCCCTTTTGCTTCGGGTAAATTCGTAGCTTGGAGAATACAATAGGATCAGATGCAATAATTATATGCGTCATCAGGTCTAAACAAGTATTGGATCGAGAAGTTTTCCGTGTATGATGTAGCCTAGTGTGGCGGAAGACTTTGTGGAGGCCATCTAAAGCCTCCTCCGAAAACTGTCCTCCAAAAGCCTGTAATATATCTATGCCATGAACGAGTAACTTGTGTAAACTGCTGGGCATGTAATACCACTTATATAACCTTAGGTATGTCTTTGGTATCACAAAGAAGAACTTTAAACTTGTCCTGATCAAGAACTCTGCCACTAGCAACTAACCGTAAAATCACAGATAAGTTTCGAATAAGGGTTTCATCAATGCCTGTTATTTCTGAAGCCTGCGTAGGATCAGTGAAGAACCTTCTGGCTGTATTTAGGGATGTACCGATACCACTTTTCCACCGATACTCGATACTGAAGAGGCCGATACTACCGATACCGATACTTTTGGACACATTTCCTATATATTATAAGGCTTTTTCAAAATAATTAATTTATCAACATTGTAATAATATACACGGTGTCCATAAAGTCCGTTGCCACCCCGTGTATCTTCGAAACGACTGCGGATATGAGCAAACGCAAAAACACGTCCTTCATTATTTTGAGCTATAAAAGTTCCACTCCAGACCCCCCAAATAGGGGTCAACTTGAAAATTTCAAATGGCAAAGGGGATCGAGTAATATATCGTTTCAAAGGTCTCGACAAAAGAAATATTTTGCCGAAAGTTTCAAGTCGCTATGTTGACCCCATCCAAAATGGCGGCGGTTACATTTCGTGTCCATAAAGTCCGTTGCCACCATGTGTATCTTCAAAACAACTGGGAATATAAGAAAACGCAAAAACACGTCCTTATTTTAAAGGGCTAACATTATTAGCTATAAAAAGGTCCACTCCGTGTCCCCTAGGAGGAGTAAACGGAGGTCAGGGTATATGTAAAATTGCCAAATGACAAAAGTGGTCGAGTGATACCTAGTGTCAACGGGTTTGATACAAGAAATTTGGGGAAACCTTAAAATTGTGCCATATTCCAAATGGCAATAAGATGAAAGTTCTAAAACGAAACTTCTATTCCTCACTCAGGCAGCAAGAGGTCTAGAAGTTACTCTTCACAGCGAAATCTGTATCTAACTATTGTTGTCATGATTCTTTTCGAAGTTCTAACATACCCACAAGTAAGCTGCTATGCTAGAAACCATAGTTTTGTAATGCTAGAAACATTTCGAAACATTTTCTTTTTCTTTAATTTTCTTTATGAGGGTTTGCTGATGGATGTAAATTGTCAGTGTTGTGAAGAGGTTCCAAATTGCTGACAATGAGTTTTCCAGCGTGTTCCTACGTACATATGCCTTAACCACTAAATAGTTTCTACATGTTCAGCCTATAAATAAATAACTTCAACGCGTGTATCTCCGAAACTTTAATCAGCAAAGTGTAACTGGAAAGACACTATTTAGTGGTTAAGGCATATGTACGTACGAACACGCTAAAAAACTCACTGTCAGCAATTTGGAACCTCTTCACAACATTGACAATTTACGTTCATCAGCCAACTCTGATAAAGAAAATTAAAGAAAAAGAAAATGTTTCTAGCATTACAAAACTATAGGACTAACATAGCACCTTACTTGTGAGTATGTTAGAACTACGAAAAGAATCATGACAACAGTAGTTAGACACAGATTTTGCTGTGAAGAGTAACTTCTAGACCTCTTGCTGTCTTAGTGAAGAATAGAAGTTTCGTTTTAGAACTTTCATCTTACTGCCATTTGGAATATGGAACAATCTGAAATTTTAAGGTCCCCCAAATTATTTCTTGTGTCAAACCCGTTGACACTAGGTATCACTCGACCACTTTTGTCATTTGACATTGTCACGTAGACCCTGACCTCCGTTTACTCCTCCTAGGGGACACGGAGTGGAACTTTTATAGCTCAAAATTCAAGCACCTCAAAATGATGGACGTGTTTTTGCGTTTGCTCATATTCGCAGTCTTTTCGAAGATATACGGGGTGGCAACGGACTTCATGGACACGAAATGTGACTGCCGCCATTTTGGATGGGGTCAACATAGCGACTTGAAACTTTCGGCAAAATATTTCTTTTGTCGAGACCTTTCAAACAATATATTACTCGATCCCCTTTGCCATTTGAAATTTCCAAGTTCACCCCCCGTACCCCTATTTGGGGGGTCTGGGGTGGAACTTTTATAGCTCAAAATTCAAGCTCTTCAAAATAATGAAGGACGTGTTATTGCATATGCTCATATTTGCAGTCATTTCAAAGATACACAGGGTGGCACCGTATATTAGATATAAGGCCAAAATTTCACATACAAAAATATAAAGCAGAATTTCATATTACGTTAGACACAGAAAGTATATTTCGGACAAAATAATAAATATTATTTCCTCTAAACGCGTCCAACTTTCTTCAGTCCTTTGTACAATCCACATGGTTGATTGTTAAAAGGAGCAAAACCGTGATAACTGATAAGTCTTTTTTTTTTTTCTTTTTTTTTTTTCTTTATGAAATTGGTTAATTTAACTTTATTTTTACTAGAAGTAACTACGAAACGGGCAGCTCGGGTTCTAATCCTGACACCAGGACACTTCTTCAGTTCTCTCTTCTCTGGCGCTCTGAGCCTACAATCAAATTGAATATAGAACTGTCCTTTGTACTCCAGGGCACTTTGGAGATAAAGGCGACTGAGCGTGGGACTGACCAGTGACCAGTGACCACCATAGGTCGAGAATATGTGGAGTTCCCCATGCGTCGTTCCCGGCGCGTGTGCATTGTACAGGGAACACCGTTGTCTTTTCTAATATGTAAGTAAAGACTAAAGGGGAAATACTGACAATGTGAGCGTAGAGTGGTTCACTTGCAAAGCATTTTGTTCCTAATCGAAACCTCTGACTCGTTTGAGATCTGAAATTCGAATCCCGGGTGTGCCTTCCTGACTGAAATTACCTTTGGCTTTCCTTCAGTTACTATTCTCTCTAACATGAGCAACTATTTTGGCATGGACAGACTAAAAATATAATTTGAGTATAGCAAATCAAAGGCGTACACATACATAAAGAAATCGATAATCATTTAGACGAATTTTAAGTCTAAAGAGACCCATGAAAGATGAGTGTCACTGTTGTTAATATTAAACAAATTAAAAATTATTCGGAAAATGTATCGGTATCGGTGTCCATTTGCTGATACCGATACTCCAAAAAGTGGCCGATATCACCGATATATCGGTACATCCCTAGCTGTATTTCCATCGTTTGAAGACCCAAAGCCTTGTTTGGTTTATCAACAATCAGGACCATTTTCGCTTCAAAATTTACTTTGGATTTTTTATTTTTCTTTCTTAAAAACTGCCTTGTTTTCGGGACCCATAACCTGCCAGGATTTGAAATGTAGACGGTACGATATATGTAATAAACATTCGAATGTTCTGATCATGGCGTGAAGGGGTGATAAACCAAATGAAAAGAGGGCTTCGTTTGCAGACTTATTACAAGGTTTGGCTGAATACATTTTCGTTGGTTTCGAGCCACAACTGAAACAATTGGGAGGTTGCGTTGGTTCCACTCAGAAGGTTACACACGCTACCATCTACCATCGTTAAGTGCATATCAAAGCTAATGTCTATCACCAAGGGACAAGGTACAGTTTACAAGCTTCTTGATACGAGCCTTCATATCAGATTCTTCTCGTAAAACCAACTTTGGGGATTCTTTAGAGAAAATAAATTTAATAGGTCTACAGTAGGATGTTGAACCTGGACGGTCGTTACACCACAGAACTGTTTCGGATTCACATCAATTAGTTGAATAGGGACGACAGCAATCAAAAACATGTATTCATCTGTATATTCGACATCAGGATCATTAAATTTCTGCTTGTAAATGCTATGACACCCACTGCCATCAAATCCCCATTTACAGATCAATTTTGCCGTTACATCCGCTTCTAAAATCAACGATTTGGAAATGCTTTCAATGGTTTTATACAAAAGTTCTTGTAGGTCTACCTGTGCGAATGTTTCAGTGACTGAAATAGATTGAGGCAAACGTTCTTTCTTTGCTTGCCTGACACTATATAGGCTGGGGAAACAGTTTTCATGAATGCTATTTACGACCGACCGCAATGTGTCGTATTGCCTTTCGGAAAGATCGAGATCTATAAATAGGGATAAGGCTGCATAACTGATAGGCCTTGGGACTGTTCGTTATTTCTTGGTATGTTTTCTTTCGCTGCTGCTTCTTTGGCAGCAAAGGACAGCTCCTCTGCAGAGTTAGTTGCTACCAGAGATTCTACGCGCCTTTTCTTTGTTTTTCGCGAACTGTTTACTGGGCCTACCGCGAGTAGAACAACCTCCATCGGTCTTCACGTTGCTCTGACACCGAGCAGCTATCAATGTTCTCACATAGTCCGGAAGCGTACACACTCGCTCGAGCCACTCTATTTTTAGCTAGAAAAAACGGCCGCACTCTGTGCGACATCCGCCATTTTTTGCTCAAGGTCACGTGCAATAACTCTCTAAATATATTCCTGCAGTTATCACCACAGATATATATATATATATATATTTATTTATTTTAGATATCCCCAATTGTACCAGAGGAAATATGTTTCCCACACCTTTGTCATCAACGAAAACACTAACTGTACTACAACTGTCCACTAGTAACAAGCAGCCTCACCCTTCGCTTTTTGAAAAGACCAGTGTGAACGCTGTGAAAGTTACGACTCGGGTCAGTCTCCTATAGTCGCTTTGCACGCGCATTCTGTTGACTGTAGGAGTATCTTCTCGACTTGGGCCGGTCAAATATGGTCACTTTGAACGCGCATTCTGTTGGCTAAGGGGGTTTCATCTGTTTGCGACTAGGGGTTTCTTTCTTTGCAATCATTTGTATTTCATTCCGTGCGTGCGGTGCAGAAGTCCGGTGACATTTGTTTCATTTTTCTTTTTTGTCCATTGGTCGAAGCACTGTGCGCCAGTCTTTAACTCTCCAAACAATGCACATTAAGTGAGGTTAGCATTTGAATGCTATTGGAACCATAAAACGAAGAGGAACAGTGGCCACACAGCCATGCGTGCCAGTAAAAGTTAAATAAACAGCTATAACTGCACTACAACGTGCCTTCAAAGAAAAGAAATGATACAAATAATACTCATGTTACCAGTCACCAGAGCCTCACAAGCAATGCAGTTCATATGGTGCACTACAAAGCATTGAGACTGGCATTCGAATGTCCTATTTGAATCATCAAACAGGGTGATACAGAAGCTATTTATAATGTGTATATGTATGAAGTCAGTGAAATGTATAATGGGAAAGGCACTACAACGTGCCTACGAGGAAAAGAAGTAAGAGTTGTGGCCTGTTTAACCAGTCGCCTGAGCCTCGTTAGCCTGCAAGCATTGCCGTCTCCAGGGTGCACTACGAGGAAGTGAGGTTGGCATTTGAATGCGCTTAGAGCATCCCTCACACCCCATTTAGTCATACCAAGCACAGTACCTTGGCAGGAGCCAAAGTTGACTAAAGGCCTTAAATAAAATTCAAATTTGCAGCACAGTGCCAACAATACAAAACTACGATATATTCAAAGAGACAAAAGGCACAGCTGTTCAATAATTTTAAATACTCCTCACCAATTCCGCCATTGTTCCTGATGTTGAAAACTAATTCGCAAGCAAGTTCTAGCTGACATAACCGGCACCACTTGAGGCCGTTTCACTGCCATCACCTATATTCTACAATGTTTTCTGGATTTTGAAATTGTTTCCACACACTTTTCCTTCTCCAAACAGCAAAACTAAGGACTACTACAAGTAACAAGTTGATTTTTTACCACACAAAACTACGCATGTACGCGTACTACAGGAACAAGAATCATATTTTTACTAGCTGTCGTTCACTACACTGAAACCCCCAAACTTTAACAAAAGCCCTTCTGTTTTATCCGTGTTTCAACAACCACAAAATTCCCAACGCTTAAACAAACATAGAACTTAACCTATCACAAGAAAGACCAGATTACAAAGTTTGCGATTTGACATCTCTGGCTCAAAAAGGAAAGCAGTTGTGTTTCAAATTCAGAGTACCCTGACACGGTGTTTTTTTTATTATTATTATTACTGCAAGGTATATTGGAGGAACGTTTTCACTTAAAAATCTTAAACTGGGATTTTACTCAGAGCAAGCAACGAGAAATTCTGTCCATGTTTCATGAAATCAAAAATGGAGCGGCAACAGTGAGTGACGGGGAATAACCCCCACACCAAATCTCAAGTCAATTTCTTTGATTTCGGTATCTACCTGATTTTGCTGAAGTGCTGAGCCTGCGCCGGACCAAGGGGGTTTAAAAAGTATCCACACTTTCAAAATTAAGGTATTTATACTTGAATATATTTGACTTCATATTTTATATTTATATTTTGTGTCAATAAGTGTGGGATGTCTTTATTCTTCAAAGAAAGGTGCATTTTTGTCTTTATTTATAAAGAATAATATCGCAAAATCTGCCGGGGATACAAAATAACGCCTCCTTGATCCAATTAGTTATCTTTATTGTTTGTTTCAGCTAGCAACTACATTCATAAAATGTTAACAAACTAGTACGAACTTTGTAGCTTAATAGGATGCATATACCTGAAGCAGTGAAGCAATTCATTCTAATATTTGCGTTCACAGATCATAATTCCGGTCAGGACAGTGAACCACGTTACTAAAGAGAAACGGAAAAAGCTCGTTTTGTTGCTTTCAACAGAATAACGATGACGAGATTTTAGAAACTGATGGAGAAATAAACTTATTCTAAAGGGCAACTCAAGGTCGATTGCTCAAACTACAATTACGTGCAAAATATGAAGCAGATTTGTATGTGGAAAACAGTGAACCACCAATATTTGGAAAATGATAAGGACCACATTGATGATGACACTGATTGAAAAGAGGATTGTGGGGACGAACAATTCAATTTAAAAATAAAATAAAGTGTTAGATAAATTATGTCCATTGTAGGTACTTTTATAAGTATTTGTGGTAGCTCAAACTAAAAATTTAACACTAAATTTTCAGTACATTTTTAGAATAAGGGCATTTCCAGACAAATGTCAACCTGTTAAGGTAAAAATGAAACTGTTGGCACACATATATGTGATACATCACTTGAAAGCTAATTTCATGTAGAATTCAGATCAAAACAGATTAATTAAATACAATTTACATTTCACTGTCAAATAATGCTAATTTAAATAACAAATTATGCACGTTATCAAAACACGCCATTTGTAATTGAGTTGTAAACTGATTATGCAGAGGGACTGAAACCAAAATATTGCCCAAAAATCAATATATTTGTTGCATTATAATCAGTACTTCATAGATCAAGCAGTAAAATTATTATAAAATATGTAAAACATAATTATCTTCTATATTAAATACTTGCTATTTACATTCGTGTCAGTCCGGAACATTTCCGTTTTTTAATTTTATGTAGCTTGCCTGTATGTGTACCGATTACAGAAATATTTAAGATTTTCTGTCTCCTCTAAACAGCTTTTCAAATGAACCATAGGACTTTACTGCAGCTTCTCGCATAAACTGAGTAAACTGCGTTCCGGACTGACATTTAGCTGTGTTCCGGACTGACCAAGTGTGTGTTCCGGACTGACTTCTTTCTTTCCGTGTCTAGATTTGTTTTGCTTTCGCCTCACAGAAGCGGAGGGGGAACAAAATTGAATTCCCACGTTCCATTGCGAATAACGTCATATGGAGGATTTTGCGGGAAATTGATGACATCATACCTTGCCTTCAGCCAATGAGAATTTAAATCTACTGATTGCGCTACCTAATATTTATATACCTTGCCAGTTTTAACAGGAATTCTGTGCGGCAAACAGCTATCTTTTATTTCAGAGCTTTGAATTGAGTAAGCCTATCAACTTGTAACGATGCCAAAGCTAACAAATGCTGTAAGGAAAAGAAGGGAAAGGTGAAAGGAAAGTGGCAAGTATAGTGAATACCTTGAAAAGGATAGACACAGGAAAGTGAATGAAACATCAAAAGTTTCTAAAACTGTTACACGTGCAAAGAATCGGTGGTAACGCAGAACAAAGAAAACGTGAAAGGATGATAAAAAATACAGAAGCCAATAATGAAAAGTCAGCCGTCATCCTCTACTAGTAAAGACCCGACGCCTGTATTATGCACACCTTCCAACAGCGGTGGGAAGCCCAATACGCCTACAAAGCTTTCAAAAGTCAAGGTAAGGCCAAGAGAAAGGCATCAGAGGCCCTTCCAAAGGACCCTATAAAAAGAAAAGCACTGGTGACAATTTTTGCAAGGGACGAGGGAATCATGAAAAAATTGGACTCTCAAATACATGTCCATAAGCAGTTATCTCCCGAAGTCAAAACAAACGTTGTGAAGTTCTTCAATGAAGATTTTGTGACCTTGCAGTCTCCCAATGTTAAAGACTGTGCCACCGTTATTGAAGAATGTGGTAATAAAAAAAAAAATAATAATAATGCCAAAGGTTCTTATTTACGACCCTGTTAGAAGCGTACGCACTATTCAAGGAAAAATTTGTAGCCAGTTTTGTAATCTTAAATGATTATTAGTTTATACCCACATATTTTAAGTGTGTTATATGTTACTTTGTGCACAATATTATTGCTAATTAAACTCGTATTCCCAGAATCCTAGTTTTATTTCATAAGAGTCAGTCCGGAACATAGAAATGTCAGTTCGGAACGTGGTTAAAAAAATTAATATCTCCTTAAATATAATTTATCTTCCCACCCAAAATATACCATGTAATACTACACTTGTCTGATGTAAGTTGTGACATGAGACGTTATCTGATTATCAGTACTTTCAGAGAATTAAAATGATAAACTATTTTAGGTAGAAACAAAGGTTGCAAAACTGTCAGTCCGGAACAGTAACTTTAATAATTAATTTCTACTTAAATACTGTCACTGTAGAAACATTATCCTAGCCAAAATGAATGTTGTGAAGTGCCTAATAGTTACAAGAAATTACAGTATCCTACAGCCTTTATTACTTCTGTGATATTAATTCTTTTGTGCAAAAAGTGTTCCGAACTGTCAGTCCGGAACACCTGGAAATGCCCATAAGCAATATTAACATGTTCATGCGAAGTTAAAAGTCCATGAAAACGTACTCTTCATTAATTAAAAAATTCATTTTCAGAAAAATATTTGGGTGGACATTTTTACCCCCTTCCCTGGTACAAAACGTAACGCGCGGACCAACGAACAAAAACGAAGGGAGTTCGCAAAGAAATGCAGAGGCCGTTAATAAGTGAAACGTAATTATTCAGAGAAGCAGAAGCTCCAGCAACGAACCCAATCTGAGTTCAGGGAAATCACGGTTCAAATAGTTAAAAATCGGTTCATCGCACACATTAAAATCTGATGGCTATACGTATAACTTACAAGATGAACTTAATGCATCACAAGCGGAACAACACAATTCCACGAACCTAATCTTACTTAGATAACCTTCACTAAACTACACGTCATCTAAGATTAAGAATCGAAATGTAAATAACTGAACCCATTTCATATTAATAACGGGTCAATTCCACGCCAAATCATCACAAAAAGGGACTTTACAACACGACCATCTAAGATTTAAATTCGTAGAATGGTAGATGACATATGGTTATGCAGATTACTCAAATATTAGCCTTCAGCAATACACGGTATTCTTATAGCAGGGTTGCCAACTTAAAAAAAAAATATGCGTACAAGGTCAACAACAAAAAATCGTAGCTTAGCTTCTAATTGTGGTAGAACATTCATCTTGTTCTTGTTTTTAAGCTAAGAAACCAGCTTTGATAAAAAAATACTATTAATGAAAAATATTTTTCGTTCAGTATTCAGTTCTTTTTAGGAATAAAATATTAACATGGTTTAATGCAGTCTATCTTTGGTGCAAGTTTCTTTATGGGATGAATGTTGAAACAGAAGTAAAAAGAAATACGCAGTATGGACTTAAACCCTTCTTGCATTAAACATGCTTAGTAGAAGTTCAGAGATGTCTGAAAGTGTGTCACTCACCATGTAGTTCCCGTCTGGCTGCAGTTATTGTATGTTAAACCAGTAGTACAAGGAGCTGGTACAATTTCTGTGGACACAATTCTGAGTAGCAGGATTGTCACCAGTTGTAATTTTGTCGGGACCGCCGGCAACTCTCGTCGGGACACAAATTGCTCCGATGTTCACCTTCTGAGTTGAATCATGAGCATATTTTATCTGATACGTTTAATAGTATAGACATTAAACTACACTTATTATTTCGGAGGGTTTTTTTTTTTTTCTAATTTTAAAGCAATGTTCTTCAGTTTGTTGCACAGAAGATGCAGCACAAGTGTCACCCATGTGCTGCGTGTCTGTCAATTGTTTCTTATTTGAAAAATCACGATTGTTTTCACTCTCATCTTTCGGGTACGTTAATTAAAAATTTACGTGAATTTATATTTAATTTATATCTTCTTAAGAAGCGTACGTGCAATTCCACTTTTTATGAATTAAATAGTAAAACATTTTCAGTGTCACTACTTCCAGAAACGCGTTTTTATTGACGTGTCAATTTTTAAAAAAGTCTTGGTTAATAATAGGACGAGTGCAGCTCACAAAAATCCGTGGATCTATCCGCAGATCTCCGATGCAGAGCCTGTCTGGATTTTACTGAACAAAAGGGAGGTATCCTGGTAAGTACAATCATTTGAGAAGTGTGTGTGAGACAATGCATGTACGAAATACATGTTGCAAACCATTTGACATGAAATAACACAGCAGCAGTAGGAAACAACTAAGGAAAGTGTAACCATGGATAATTGAAAAAACTGCTCCATCTGACCAATGACCAAATGATTTGGGAAAATGTAGGAAACAAATTAGCTCGAAAAGGGGAAGGGGGGGACGAAGATTATACTTCAAGGTGGTTGATAAGCTGGAAAGAAAGAGGTCGTTGGGAGGATCCACACACATCGATGGTATGATAGTGCTGGAAACGATCTTTGGGAGGTGGATATTCGTGCTAATAAAGTGGCTTCATCTTGACCAGTATAGAATCCAACGGCGAACGTTTGTTACTGCAGCCATAAACTTGCAAGTCCCGTAAGCCACAAGGGTTAGTTACATTAGTAGAAAACAAGATAAGATAAGATAAAATTAATTTTATGGGCGGTAACAGCACTATGGCTTACGCCCGTCCCGATACGGGGGAAGCCCCTTATCTTGGTCATATCAAAATTTAGCTGTTAATTAAAATAATATAAAAAGATAAAAGATGAAGATGTAGAAGGTCTTCACAATCAGCCAACTGGTGTAAATGGCCAGTATAACAAGAAAGCCTGTAAATGGCCCTTCACAAGGTAAAACAAAAAGACATTATAAAAGTTAACAGCTAAGGAGCATAATCATATAAAATAAACGGTAATCTTAAAAGTCTGCGAAAACAAGTAAAATATTACCGTTTAAGTTTAGGTTTATACCTAGGTTTCCCTTTTCTGCCCACGAGATTAAAATCAATATCCATTAAGTGGTCCTGAATCATGTCTGAAGCCAAAGATGAACTTGGTTCATCGACAGTATGTGCAG
This sequence comes from Lepisma saccharinum, assembly GCA_022664845.1. NCBI lineage: Eukaryota > Metazoa > Arthropoda > Insecta > Zygentoma > Lepismatidae > Lepisma > Lepisma saccharinum. Next base: position 44,508 of record JAGDQP010009654.1, read on the forward strand.
ACTCTTCCTGAGCTAACTGAGCAGACAGAACGTTCGTCAGAGTCTTTATGCTTGTAGTGAGAGGCGAAGTTCGAACTAACTTCGAGACTTTATACGGACTATAAGTAGTCTTAGCCCGTGGAGTTCTAGAGCGCTGCACAGGTGTTTTTTGTCCCTGACTCTGCGTCGGCATATTGTGAGGAGTCTCCGATGCTTTGGGCGGCTTCGGAGGGTCGTCATGCACATCAGACACTGTTTGTGTTGATACATTAACTGTCTGGGTACCAACCGAGACAGTTTTAACTGCTATTTTGGCTACAACATGTGAAAACTCACCAGAGGGAAGGGTGCGCTGAGAGTCTCGCAATCGACGTTTTGCATCGCTAGCAGATATTTTCTCTATCACCATCAGCTCTCTAATACGTTTTTCTTCTTTAAATACCGGACAGTCACGCGACCAGGCCGTGTGATCACCCTTGCAATTAACACACTGAGGTTTCAGTGATGTGCAAGGATCCGCACCATGGCTACTGGTACCGCATATTGCACATACAGCAGAGGTCGCCTTACACGACGTGCTGGTGTGTCCATAGTGCTGACATTTAAAACAGCGGAGCGGACTCGGTATATAAGGACGGACAGGTAAGCAATAGAATGCTGCCTTCACGTCCTTGGGGAGCTGTGGCATGGCAAACGTCAAAATTAACGAACTCGTAGGTTGCAGTTCTCCATTCTTTCTTGTCTTAATTCGACGAACATTAACTACACCTTGGCTGGCAAGTGCATCTTTAATCTCTTCGTCAGGGACATCTTGAAGGTCCCAACAAGATATTACGCCCTGACTATAATTTAGTTGACGATGCGGTTCAACTTGAACCTCGAATGGGCCTAGCGTCTTCATGCGCAAGAGATTAGTTGACTGCTTGTTAGTTGTCTCCACGAGCAAGGTGCCGTTACGAAGCTTTTTAACATGTGCAAGTTCGCCGGCGACATGATTCAGTTGTTTTTGTATGATGAAAGGGGATAACCCCTTCAAACCACCTGGATTCTCTGCTTCATTCTTTACCTTAATAACAAGATATCGTGTGATAGTCGGTACGATACTTGTCTGTTCCTCTACTTCTATTTTTTCTGCTGTGTCACTGGTTGTTTCGTTAACTATATGCGCCTTCTTTCTATTATCTTCAGTGACTTTCTCTTCATTCTGTCTCTTTGGCTTCTTCTTTTCTGTGCGCGAAGGCAACTTGTTAGGATGTGGTGGAGCCATGATGAATTGTAGCCGTAAATGCCCACACTTCTCCGTCTTCGTTCTGAGGAGCCAACGAGGCTGCCGGGTACTACCCTCATCACCCTTGTCAGCAAGCTGGAAATCGAGGCGAAGTCCAATGACTTGGCGTCGAAATCACTTGTACTCCCGACTGATGGATACTTGGGACACCCACTCCCCCGAGTGTTGGCGAGACCGAAGGTCCGAAGAGCTCCCCAATGGCGCACTTCCCAGTCTTAACGAGCTAGACCATCCAAGAATCTGCTGTCAAGAACTAGGCGCTATCCAATGGTTCCGCCCCCTTTCCCCTGGGCCCAGGGGCCATCGTCAATGAAAATACATCCTGTCACATCCTTGGTCTTTGCGCGGAGGAGCAACTCACAGCACAAGAGGAGATGAAATAATGAGTCATCAATGGATGAAAAATGGGGTGAATGTAAATGAAATCCTCTCGGCTGGTCCTCCTTTCAGGCAGCGTAGATGGTTAGCTGCGAGGGCTGATTGCAGCCAGCAAAAGCCAGCTGGACGATGGGGTCGCCAATTCCCTACGCCGTATACGAGCAGCGATGGTCTGCTGCTCGGGCTATGTGATGATGCATCACGTTGCGGCCCGTAGGCCTGCGATGAGGTCGCCAATCCCCTACGCTAGTGGGAAGTAAAAATTCTCAATAGAGAAGCACTTTGGCCCTGCTATTGGACTTCCCATAGGCAGCAACGATGTTAGGAGCTGCCAGGGCTGATTGCAGCCAGAAAAACTAGTAGAAAACAAATTAAAGGGGATTATGTTATTCTTGAGGCAGGTCTAAGCTGGCAATTTATGAGGAAGGTGACTCTTGAATGTCAACATACAGGACAGGGTGAGCTTTGCAGTTATTGAATGACAGCTTAAATAGTGGTCGTACATCACCGAACAACAGCAAACCAATCAAAGAAGGAACGTATTACAAAGAAAAAAAAATGATCGGTCCGGACAAAATCAAGAACCCTGAACTCACAGAGTATAATATGTCCATAAAAATTGTACCAGCACCCTGTACTACTCCACACAATCTCCACAGTCAGATGCAAACTATACGGCGTGCCAAGACTTTCACACATCTCTGAACTTGCCACTAAGCATGTTTAGTGCAAGAAGGGTTTACGTCCATACTAAATCTCTCTCTTTACTTATGTTTCCTAAGTCATCCCGAAATGAAACTTGCACTAACGAAAGACTGCACTTAACTATATACTATGCTATATTTCGTACAAAGAAACAACACTTTTTTAGATATTGTAGGTCAAAATTTATATCATGTGACCTTGAAATAAAAATGCAATATTTTTTTCTGTAATAGCATTTTTTTTTCAAAAGTTTCCATACCTTCAAAATGAACCTATGATGAATGTTCTATCACAATTGAATCTATAATATAGTTGGAAGAAGGAAATAGATCCAGAAATCTGTTTTGTGGGAAATTCATAAAAACTGTTTAACATTTATATTAATTATTGAAAGGAAACTTTATATTTACTGAATATTCAGAACGGTCTGATCCTTGCGTACTGCTCACAGTTTCCCAAGAATTCTATTTTTTTTTTCTTGTAAAAAAAACAATATTGTGGAATTATTTCCTTCTTCCAACTGATGGAAAAGATGTCTTCGTAGTTTTAGGTGAAGTGACGAAGTATGGAAAAATCGACCAGAAAAATGAAGAAAAACACAACAAAAACCTTCCAATGAATGTAATTTACAAGAAATTCATGCACAATAAATTTTTAAAAAATAATTTTTTCCTTCTCCCAACAGCAAAAATAAAACCTTGCTTTTTTTCTCCACGAAAAGCAAACCAGCTTTTTTTGGAAAAAGAAGCTGAAATTTTCGAAACTCTAGCTTTATTACTTTACAAGATCTCTGCATTCCACTTGCCAACTTTTGCTTATATTTTATGTCTAAAGGAGCTTTGTAACACAATATTCATGTCATACGCCACCTACACAACGAGAGAGAAGAAATACACCCACCCCCCCCCCCCCCCCTTAAAATAAAATCATTCACTCCCCTTACACTATCTTTTTCACCAGACACACTTCAGTTGCAAGCTGATCAGTTATGCAGGTGGCACGTCGTTCATACGAAGTTTACTAGACTCTAGCATAAGTAACAACTGAGGACTTGAAATGGAAAACCATGTAAGTGCAACAAACGAAATTTTAGAGGAGAAGAAAACGGAAGGTTTCTCCGCTTTGAACACACGGAACTACACCATCTTCCGTTGCGATTTTCAACTATATGTAATGGTTTGGAAACTTCTAGACTTTTGCAAGTTGTTAGGTTTGGCAATTCAAACATTTTAACATTGAAAACGCGATTTTTTTTATTTGAAGCGCTTAGATGGTTTTCCATTTCAAGTCCCCAACTAGTTTCCGTCTAAAGCACATATGTTTAAGAATATGTCGTATGATACTATTGCAGACCCGATTCTAAAAATATATTCTGCCGCTCAAATCATGAAAAAGGGAACCTCCTGCGGCTTTAGACCGAAACGTTGCCACTTCTTTAATATTCTTGTTTTCCTTTCCCTCTCTGGAGTCGCTCAAGTACGTTGCATTCACGAGGGGAAGGGAGGAATTCAAACTTTTGCCATCGTCTTTGAGAAAGTGGCAACCCTGAAGAAAATTTCTTAGCGGAATCTTTCTAGCGGTGGGTGTTAATGTTTGGTTAACTATAGGTGGTAAGGGACCCGGCTGCTGGACCGTAGACTTTGCATTCTACAATAATTCTACTCTTGTATAGAGCTTTGAGCATATCTTATTTTATTATTATTATTACAGGGACGTACGCGGAGAAGAGACGCAGTCCGGACCCTTAAACTCACATTTTTGGGGGGTAAAATTAGCATCATTTTTGGCAAAATTATATGCATTTTATATAATTTCAAACTGACCGATCTCGAATCCCCCTCGAAGGCGCTGAACCCCCATCTCTGAAACCAATTTCTCGATACGTGCCTCATTAATACCGTAAAGGCATGGTGACGTACTTGCTTGGTAATGGGAAAGCCCTCGGATCGTACCCGGGGGCCATACCGGCTAATTTGTCAGGTCTGTGCGATACGAACGCGCCGTGAACGGCGCATTGGGGATGTGGAAGTAGCGCTCCACATTTTCTTGACCTTCGGTACTAAGTGAGGTATGGTGGTCAGTCCCACACTCGACCGCCTTTACCTTCCCAAGGTGCCCAAGAATACCAAGGACACTCCAATACTCAATTTGATAGAAGGCTGAGTGCATCTCAGAGCGCCAGATGACTATTATCGGACAAATTCGGACAGTAATGATCTGGTTTGTTTATATATTTTACTGATGATAGAAATAAGCATCATGTTAACCACAAAGAAAAAACACGATTTTTACCCGGAAAAATATAAACACCCACATAAAACCCCATTTTGAGAATTTTCCCCTAAAAATGAACATCCGGGTTTTCTACATCAGTAAGAAGGGATAATAAGGTGCCTTGCAAAGAATGTATTAACAATGACAACCTTCAAAAGAGAGAGTTACCAGTTCATAATTGAAATTCATTGTTAAAAAAACAAAACTGGAATATGTTTTAGCTACCTATACCATACTAGCAAATTCCTTTGACTTTCGATTCTTCACCAATTCAAGTAGAAATTTCGGGGGGGAAGGGGGAGCGCCCAAACTGTCCGAACCAAAAAAGCGGTGGTAATTATTATTATTATTATTATTTAAAAAGAAAAAAGTCTCTTCTTTCGCGATTCTTGCATCTCTACCTGACAGTAATTTCGTACAAGAAATGAGCAAAATTGGTGTTTTTCCGTAGCAGTCATAGCAGTAGATGCTATATGCAAATATCGGTTAACAATAGCAGATCAGAAAAAAATAACTTATTCTGAATGCTAGTTATTTCTTCCCAATTATGGAAAAGCAGTGTAAAGCACCATTTTAGACTAACTTACCTGTATATACCAGTAACCTGTTATGTAAGCAGCAGAGTGATAGACTAAGAATAGGATCTGGTAGATTAGTTCATATTATAACTGTCGGAAAATTAATGCACGTAATTATCGGAACTTAAACCAACTGTCGGAAAGGGAGAAGTACATCAAAACCCAATTCAATCAGGCACGTATAAAGCGGTGAGAACGGAACGGTAGGGAGAATTCACTCTTCCCAGTAAAATCAGGGAAGTACGTCAGCAGTCCCTCCTTCGAAGTTAAGGCACTCGGAAACACACGAACAGCAACTGCCTTCGTAGCGAAGTGGTACGAGCGTCTCACCAGTGAGTGCTAGTGGACCCTGGAGCGAAACGCGGACATCTCAATTTTCAATTACAAAAATGAAAAAAAAAAAAGTTAAAGACCATTGGTTAGGTTAGGAAGGTCAAGTTCGGTTCTTCCCTTTGATTTATATGAACTGCAAACATTGATTATAAAGTTCACTTACAAGATTTCTTCTTGTCATTTATGATGTTTTATACAAGTATACGGAGCTCCTGCGTAGCCTAGTCGGTAGCGCGCTCGACTTCAATGCGAGCGGCCCCGGGTTCAATTCCCGGTGGGGGCTCAAAAATTTCGGTGTTGACCCAGCATCGTGAGGACAATTGGGGAGCTGCTATGAATAAAAGACAGTGGCGATCACAGTGAGAGCTTCGGCTCTCCTCTCCCAACCCGTTTGGTCAGCGTGGGAGCAGTAGACCAACTCCTCCCTACAGGGAGAGACCTCATCCACTAGTGGATTGAATATGGCTGTGATTTATAATTATTATACAAGTATACGATAACATCACTTGCGCGATTTTACTGGAAGAATGAGTCGTCGGAAGGAAGGAGGGCGTAATTCTGTTTCATGCTGAATTAGTATAATATTTTAGGCGTGATTATATACAGGGTGTTATGAACTAAACCGACACACTTCTGGAGGTGATTCCTCACATCAAAACAAGACGAAAGTTGCTCTGACAAATTTTCGAAATGTGCATAGTTTCGGGGCTACAGGCTGCCAAAAGGGTGGGAAAATGTACTTTAGAGCTTCATATTTCTATCACCACGAACAGTAGAGCTGATGCAGCATCGTACCGTCAAAGTTTTTAAATAAGCCTACGCTATATCAAAAAAATTATATTTCAAAATTCCATAACAGGAGCGCAAGGGATTTAAATCCCAAAGAATCCCTGAAGTACAGATGGGTCGAAATAGAATGAATGGTCCGGTTTTCCAACAGGAAACGATAATTCGTTTGCACCAAGTCGATATCTTAAGTAGAGTCCATATACCGAACGATTTTTAAACGTGTGGTTGCGTAACAAGTAGGAGCAAGAATTGCATAAATTTCATCGAACGTTTTATTTATCATTGCCCGATTGGATGTTATAGATGATGTACGTCTTATTTACTTGCACGGGAAATCCTTTAATTCAGGTTCATTTCGATATACCTCATCTATAGAAATATTACAAATCCCCTACTTCCTTTGGGGAATCCCTTGCGCGCCCATTGTTGAATTCTGTGATATGCATTTTTAAATGGAGCAGGTCTAAAGTTTTTGACGGTACAGCACTCTACCGTTCGTGATGTTAGAAATACGAAGCCCTAAATTTCTTTTTCCCACGCTTTCGGTAGCCTATAGCTCCGAGACTATACACAATTTGAAAATTTGGCAGAGGAACTTCCCTCTTGTTTTGATGTGAGGAATCACCTTCGTAAGTTTGTCGGTGTAGTTCATAAACACACTGCATATACACCATGCCCAGGCAACGTGAATCCCCATCGAGTCATTCCATGTCAAATCAACCAAAAAAAATAGGCTTTGACACACATCATCTCAGATTTTAATGAAACTTGGCATATTTACTCCTCTCATATACGTAAGTAACAACACCAAATTGGAAGGTTGTCATTTTTCCTATTCCCGCAGCTGAAGAGGGAATTTGCCCTTTCGAAGGTAAAAATCATATCTTTCTTAATTGTAACTGAATCTTTGTGAAATTTTCGATTATAATGAATGAAGATTTGAAGTATTAAGAAAAAAATAAGAGAAATCTCTATCTAATGTTACAAAGCGAGAGAAAAAAATTGTTAACAATTTTATGATTTTTGTTCAAGAAAACATGGTCTAACATAAAGCCAAATATCAATAAAAGGGAATGATATAATCAGAGACCCCCCCCCCCCCATATGAATTCTAGAGTTATGTCTTGTCATGCAAAAAAGTAAAATTAATGGCTTTTTCATTCCTTCCAATATTTTTGTATCTTAACTTTTACTTTGTGGAGTTTTATTTATTTATATAGGGTGATTCAGAACTAAGTACTCAGGATGTGACTCCTGACATCGAAACAAGAAAAATATTCCTATTAATATGGGTGAAATTCCGCTTAGTTTTGAAGATACAGCGTTTCCAACTTGGAACCCAAAATTGACGCCTCCAGTGGTAAGAAAATGAATAGTTCTCAATAAATCATAAACGATGCATTGAATGAAAATTTCGTTTGCTTAAATTTGTTTCTAACAACACAGTGACTATCAGGAGTGAAAAAAACACGATGTTATCGTGTTGTCAGTGTTCCCAACCTGATACAACTTTTTAAAAAAATGAAGTGACACAAGGTCGCGTTATTGGATATTTGGCATTCCCTAGTGATGATGAACAACATAATAAAGCTTACACTACAGTCTTGGAAACCATGGATAAAACATGAGATGAAATAACTTAGGAAAATATGTAGTTTGTACGGTAAGGAAAGGTTATTTGGTAATAATTCTTTTGAGACCTCTCACCGAATAGTCCGTTCCCTTACGAAGCTACCACGAGGTCTGTGTATTAACACTGTAACCTTCATGATATGCCATGTACTTTCAATCCACTATCTGTGCCCTGTACAGTGGCGGTCGCTCGTGTGACTACGGATCGGCGAGCCTGGGTTGAAAATCCCGCTGAGACTTTTTCTCGCAGTACATCCATGCCTGCGTACACTGACCCTCCTACCAAAATGAGTACCAACGAGTCCTTGATAATAATGGGCACCTTTGGAAGGTAAAGGCGGTCGAGTGTGGGACTGACTACCCACCTCACTTCGTACCGTGGGTCGAGAATATGTGGAGGAGCTGTTAGTGCTGTTACCACCCATACAATTCATTTAATTTTATCTTATCTTAATAGGACATTTTCTTCCTGTTTCGATGTCAGGAGTCATATCCTGAGTACTAAGTTCTGAATCACCCTATGAATATATAAGTAAATAAAACTCCACAGAGTAAAAGATAAAAAAAAATTATAGGAAGGAATGGCAAAGTCATTAATTTTACTTTTTAGAACATAACTCTAGAAAGAATAAGGGAAAAAGTTTCTCTGATTGTACCAATCCCTTTTATTGATATTTGACTTTATGTTGGACCATGTTTTCTTGAACAAAAATCATAAAATTGTTAACAAAATATTTTCTCTCGCTTTGTAACATCAGATGAGATTTCTCTTATTTTTTTTCTTTAATCCTCATATCTTCATTCATAATAATCGAAAATTTCACATAGATTCAGTTATAATTAAGAAATATATGATTTTTTGTTTCGTCTGAAATGCCAACTTCCCTATTCAGCTAAGAGAATAGAAAAAATGACAATCTTCCAAAATTTTAATTGGCTATATAATGAAAACTAAATAAGTTAGGGACATAAAATTTGGTGCAGTTACTTATGAATATAAATATGCCAAGTTTTATTAAAACTGAGATAATGGGTGTCATGGCTTGGTTGAACTGACATGGAATGACTCCATCGAAAGCCCGCGGTCCGAACTTACAGACACGTTGCGTGCCTGATGTAACAAGGAGTGTGTAGACCGAAGACCCGGATCTAGTGGAACGCAAAAGGAAATTTGCCCCTATGCACAACCGTTTGGGAAAATTTGGGGTGGGATTTGTTCCATATAAATGTCTTAGATTTTGGCGGGCGGCAGGAGTACAAAATAAATTACTGTACCCGGCTCGGGCTTAGTATTCTCGTAGACTAAGTGGTGTTTATTCCCCAGAATTCTGTTCTTCGATGTTTTCAACCATACAAAATAAATCTGGTCCAGTAGTGACTCTGCCATGATTTTCAGTTTGGGAGGATTATCCCAAAATCGAAAGGCTGTAAGTAAAAGTTTAGGGTTTCGTGGATGTTTACAATTAAAAAATGGTGCAGGAGAGGTGGTGCTCGAGGACTTGGGTTCTGACAGAATCTCTGGACTCTGAGCATGGAGGTCAGTTTTTCAACAGCGCAATACATGAGCCCATGCTCAGTTTGAATGTAGAAACTTAAACCATTTTGAGTATATAACCGGACGCAAAATCACCTCCCCCCTACCGATTTTTGTATTGTCGACACATCTATTAACAATTAAATGCAAGGTACTTCTTTACATCATGTACATCTGTAATACAGGGCAAATCAGAAACAATAAAAATTTTGTTCGCAGAAATTTCATTGTAACAAAATAGTGAATATAAAGAGTGAAAACACAACCACCTTGCATAGCATTTACAATTTTCCAATTGCACTACGTCATGTTATTGGATATTTGGTATTCCCTGCTGATGGTAAAAATACGTAAAGCATACATCGCAGTATTGTAAACTTTGGATAAGACACGAGGTGAAATATCCTACGAAAATACGTTGTGTAAGATGGTGAAAACCTTTAGTTTCCGGACATTGGATATGACTGCTTGTGTGTCTTACAATGCAGTGAATTGTACGTCAAAGGTGTGATATTGACGTAGTGCCACTGAAATATGTTAGATATTATTCAAGGTTGGGAGCCGATGACATTGTTTTACTCCTGATATCAACCATTTTGTTAGAAAGAAATTGCTGCAAACAAAATTTTCATTCAACGAATCGTTTCCGATTTGTTGAGAATTATTCATTTTCTTTGCATTGTAGACGTCGACTTTGTACTCCAATTGGAAACGCTAGATCTCCAGAAGGAAGCGGAATTTTATCAACATTAATAGGAACCTAATACTTGGTTCTGAAAATCCCTCCATATAACACAGAGTGTACTTTCAAGGTTGGTATTTCCATTATATCTTACGTGGAATCCAACATAATGAAAAATCAACGGCTGATATGAGTCTAAGGGCGAACCTATTACTTTCTAGGCCTATTGTGACTTTTGGCTTAAATAAAAATAACCCCCTGATTTTGTTTCCAGTTCACGTGGAACAGCGAAAAGTAAGTTGGATCATTTAGGTTCTAACTCGGTGTGTGTAAGCGCATGGAGAAAGTTTTAAGTCATGTGCATCACGTATAATGAAATAAATCTAACCTGACTTCTTAAACTAATCCATCTTCCACATTGTGTCCTTGATGTTATGTTGGTGAAATACATGTCATTTCTAAGTCGATGCGACAATAAGAATTCCTCCGCATGACGCCATGTTTCTACCTTTTGATCAACTCGAGTGCGTATTTAACGAAAAATAAAATATGGATTTTCTTAACCCTTTTTCGATTGTTGGTTGTCGCTAGATCATTCTAGAAGAGCCTGATACCAGAAATAAATATAACAACAACTAATAAGAATTGAGAACAGTTTTGAATAAACTCGGACGTTCGAGTGACCACCAACTACGTAAATGCACCCTTTTTCACTCCTCACTCATTCCAGTCAATTATGTTAATCTTGACTACGAAACCTAATCCAAAGTAGCTAAACTCAAGTTGAATGCCAAAAAAAGAAAAAAAAGTGAAAATTACAGAGAAACGTTATCCAGTGCTCAAAGGCAAAATCTAACAAAACTTCGACTCTTGGAAACATTAAATGTAAGTAAAAGAGCGAAACGTAGCTCGGACTTAGGTTCTTCCACGTTAGGGGCGAACAGTGTGTTAAACATCACGTAAATCGCATATAATGAAGATACCTGATTTAAACCAACCCGTCTTAGTTTGCTCGACGATGTTAGATTGGTACCAAAAAATGAAAATATGGAAGAGAAATTTTGAACGTAAATCTTAACTAAATTGCGAATGATCAAATGAAGTAAAATAAAGAAAAGTACTCAGACTTTAGCAGCACCAACCATCAGGCAGAGCTTATTATGAGTGTTAAATAAAATGTGTATAGTATAAATTTTTTCTTTAATCTGAATTTCTTCCCTCACTCCACAGTTTTGTAACGAAATACTAATCGTTCATGTCGGCTTTAGCATCATCCGCATATCATCTACGTGTGTGTTGATCAACGTGACTGCATATTGAACGAAATATTAATAGCACGTGACTTCAATTAACACTTTTTGGATTGCTGCTTGACAAGGAAATTAGCAGTACAGCGTACATATAAATGGCGGCAGCTAGGTTTCCAAAGGTGAAATTTATCCCACACTGTGTCAATGATGGTTGCATCAAAATGTTTACTTCCTAACACGAAAATATGCAGTTACTTTTTGGATGCTACGTTCGCTAGGTGTTTCTGTGATAATTATTTGCGATATTGTCATAAAGCGTATATTCGTTAAAATATGTCACGATAGCTGGCTGACCTAAACCAGAACTTATCCAACACCGAAACCAGCAACATTACAACCACTTCTACATACCCATTTAAATAAACTTTACGAAGTGGTGCAGACTACCGAGAGAAAAGCTTTGTCAAATTTTCGCCACAGTATCATAACAAGCAACCACCAGGCAGAACTGAAACTCCGCAACACTTCCCTCTTAACAAGACAAAGTATCGACTAAACCACGCGCTATGCCAATTTTTACAAACGAAATCTTGAAATTTTACAACTTCGTATTTTCAATTCCACAAACTAAACATTAGATAAACAAATGAGAAAAATACTGGGCACTTAATTTACGTTGGATACTACAAGTTTAAATCAAATTTTCATTGCAAAATATGTTCGTAACACACCTCACTAAAGAAACGAACGCCATCTTGATTCTCGCTCGGGTCGGTTTCACGCAAACAGCGTTGCCAACACATAGTGTTCTTTCCCGTCAAACCGAGACAATAAATTCCGTCAAAATCCGTCACAAATTAAATAAAACCCTTTATTTTTATACATGTCGAAGTGCCAGGCAGTCGCTTATCATTCACAGGTGGCAATTTCAGTAAGTTTCAATAACGCTACCGTATATTTACAAGGAAATATTTGAGTCATATGGTTATCAGTGCCAAATATAACTCTAAATTGAAAGAAAAACAAAATACATTTTTAAAATTACAAGAATTTATTATCAGCGCAAATGTCCGTCAAAAAATCCGTCAAAAGTATATTTTACCCGTCGTCGAAGCTAAAATTCCGTCAATCTTGACGGAAATTCCGTCCAGTTGGCAACGCTGCACGCAAACCTGAAAAATGAAAATCAACCGATAGGATGACACTTATCATGACTTATGCCCGTGCCGTGCGCGTCTTGAAGTTGAAGTTGATCATGACTTATGTCTGCGTTCTGACAAACATCATCAATTCGTTCATCTTCGGTTCGGCTCTTCGGCCCAATCCTAAATACTTCCTTTCCTTCGTTTTGCTGAGAAAGCAAAGGAGTCCAGGGAACCTATTTCTCAAAAGCGACAAGACTAGTAACTAGTGCAAAGCAGTTCCCTTGTCGCAGTTACTACAAGTGTTTGTTTCTCAAAACTGGAGTGACAAGTTACAACTGACTAGTGACAAGTTGAACTTTGACAAGTCATTTTCGGCGTGTTGACAAGTGTTTTGTTTCTCAGAAGTTAAAGTTTTGTCAAGATAACTTTAAAATCTGGCAGAATTTGACAGGTATTCATAGTTTGTTCAAATACTGACAAGGTGGATTAACATTATAAACTCAAGGAAATATGATGTGTTTCAGTGACTCAGATTCTAGTGATTCAGAAAATGAAATCCAAGAACGTGTGAGGTGTAGAGTATATAAAGAGAGAATAACAATATTCACGGGGGATTTGAATTTAATGAAAAATTTCGACTGAGTGCTGAAAAATTGGAGATTTTGCTCGCGATAATAGGTGAACATTTACATCGTGCAACTAGTAGAAGTCATGCGCTGTCCCCTAAACAACAAATACAAATTGGCTTACATTGGCTGGGAAGTGGAACTCAGTACCACTGCGTAGGTGACATGCACGGAGTGTCAAAAGCTAGTGTGTGTAGATCCGTTCATTCAGTAGTAAATGCTGTAAATGACTTGATGTTTCGTAATGTCGTGAGCTGGCCTCCAAACATACAGGACATTGCGCAACGATTTTATAGACTAGGCCGAATACCCACGGTGTGTGGATGTATGGACGGAACACTAGTGAGTATTGACGCACCACATGAAAATGGAGCTGCATATGTTGATCGGCATGGTAATCACTCCATTAACTGCATGGTAGTGTGCGGTCCAGATATGAAATTCTATTTCGTAAGTGCAAACTGGCCTGGTAGTGTGCATGATGCCCGGGTTCTGCGGAATAGTGGATTGTATCAACGAATGGAGGAAGGGTGGAGGCCCATAGAAAATGGCATTATTCTAGGAGACAGCGGGTAT
>JAGDQP010009655.1:0-43644 GCA_022664845.1 Lepisma saccharinum
TTTTTTTTTTTTTTTTATCCTCACCTCTATGTATTATTTACCAACGACTCCAGCGCTGTTTCTATGAAAGCTAGAACACAAAATTGACTGTAACGAGGTGAAAATGTCGCAACAGTAAAGCCCTTCGCACATTTATTGTATAACGCTTTTTAATTGTTCATTTCTACGTGTATAATATTGTTGTGTAAGATGGTTTATAAATTTTATTTTCTATTACTTTTTTTTTTTTCAATTCCAGGTTAAAGAGGCCAGAAAGTTACGGTCCATACACCAGGAAATATTTTTCCTGTGATGTCTGCAGAAGAGCGTTTCTAGATGAAGTTGGACTGAAGACTCATCGTGCTGAAAAGCATCAGAACTTACAAAGTGTGATAAACACACCACTCTAAAATTTGGACATTTGGCGTTTATTGGACGGCAAGCCACTGGGTACAAATAGATGATTCCCTCGGGTACTTTGTTCAATACCTTAACTCGATCCAGCGTGGAATCAATTAATTCTGCTATCTTGGCCTGTGAAATGTTCAGTCACTCGGCATGAAGAGTGGACCGAAAAAGGTCGATTGGTTTGCGAAACAGCGAGATCAAAAAATATTTAGCCGAGGCCTGAAAAAACGTTAATTTTGAAAACGGCCAAAAACGGTCGAACTTTTGTTTTGTTAGAAAGTTGAGTTTGAGTACCGTACAAAAATTGTAGAATGTTATGTTGTTCGCCAAAACACAGCGGGATCAAACACTTCTAAAACTTGGCGCCAAGTTTTAACCAGGGCCTGAAAAATTGTTAATTTTGAAATCGACCAAAAGCTGAGTTTGAATAATGTGCAAAAGTTGTAGAATGTTATGTTATGTTATGTTTGTTCGCCGAAACAGAACCGGTTCAAAAAATATTTAGCCGGTTGCGAGTAGCGAAAATATTATTTATACCATCTTTCTTTCTCTCTAAGTGTCTATTAAAAATTGGTTAAAATTTCTAATACTTTAACTTGGCGCCAAGTTTTAGAAGTGAAATGGCCTGATGTGCAGCTCTTCGTCTGACTTAGTGTTTAGTACAAATAATAGTACAGACACAAATACATAAGTGAAGTTGAAAAATTGACACACAAACACTAAACCATCCCAGAGCTCACCATGTGGAGGTGACTATACAACGAGTTCCTCCATCCTCTTAAAGCTTAAAAATACTGAGATTTATGTTCGAAGCTTCTGTCGTGTTTCAAGTTTTGCGAAAATATAACTGTCTCGGGCAACACTGCCGCATACTTTTGAAGAAGGTTCCGTTATTACCTTTTCACAGCCTGTGTGTAGCAAGGGAACGTGCCAAACTGTAGAATTCCTCCATTTACCACAGCCACTTCGGTCAGTGCTTCTGTTGATACGTTAGCCGTAATTGGAGGTTCTGTTACTGTTACTTCTGACCAATCGATCAAATTGATATAATCCGCAGCACTGAAACTTAACTTATGAACTCTAAACAGCCTTACACGTTTGTTTGTTTATTTTGTCTTGCTTTAATTATTCACCTAACAGCAAGTTATGCGTCGACGAGAATCTGTCAACATTGCAACCAATAAATTTTCTGGGTGTGCGAAGTATGCCTTCTATCTTGATAACCTCTGGAAACTCTCTTGATATGTTAATTATCTTCCGCAGATGTCGAGAACCTTCTTGCAAGAGAGGTTTGGTTTTTATTTCAAACCACGTGGGAGCGTAGAGTATCTTGATGAAATCAGTTATTAACTTCAGGTTTTCAGATGGACTCTCTGTACTGATATACAACCGAAGCAGTCTGTTAGCGGTTGTCATCCATCTACCATGCGACAGTTTACGTGGGTTTCTTTTGGACAAATTTGTCGTACAATTTCCACGTCTAATAGCTTCGCAGATATGGTATAAGTACTGCTGATCCGTACTTAGGTCACGTATGTCAACTTCTGGTAACTCGATGCTGATTGGTTGGAACAACTGGTGCTTTTTCGCAAGACCGCAAAGACAATTCATTTGCATGTAACAAACAAATGGCCCTCTGAAGGGGTCTTTGTAGTCGTTCTTCAGTAAGACGGATTACTTCTCTTTTCCAGCCTGTGTTTACATTAGTGCCGTCATATCAATGAGCGTAAGGCTTTGAGGCTGACTTCCTTCTCTTCCATGAAAGGAAGCCATATCGACTGCTTTAACTGGTGAACTAAGAACTAACAGTCCAAAATTAGATGACGATGGCTCTTTAATTGGTGCTGTGTGCTCTTCAATGGTTTGCCTATGCCAATTAGAACTATAGTTTGGTCTTTTCGGCCATCAAAATAGAGACCCTACAAATTTGTTTTTTCGGCAATAGCTTTAGACTTAAAACCAGAGGTCTCCAAACTACGGCCCGCGGCCTGGTATCAGGCTCGCCATAGTTTATTTTGCGTGCAAATAGTGCAACTGGGCGTCAGGCATAATTTAATGCTATAATGTTAACCTAACATTTGTTCTTGCAGGTTAGATAAGGTCTTGGCCCTTGCGACTTAGTGGGGGAGTCAGTGTGACCCTTAGGCTAGAAAGTTTGGAGACCCCTGCTGTAGACGATATCTTTCTTTCTTAGTTTTCTACGGATTTTGTTATCTACTACCTTATCTTATGTGGATAATTTTTGTTCAGTAAATCCGTATCTTCTAAAACAAGGGGTACAATTTTAGCAGCCGATCTGTTCGTGACGCCTGTTAAATCAACGGCTTTCCCGGTACTTGGTAAAGAAACTTTTCATTTGTTTAGGATTTATTGTTGTCTCTTTAGCTTTACTTTCGGTTATATCGTCTAAAGGATAACTTCATGCGAACTCTTCATCTGCATTAGAAGGAGAATCGTGTAACGTTTCTTCCAAAAGCGATATTGAAGTTAATGATTGTAGTTCGCTTATATATATACTTGGTACCGCAGCATCGTAATCGATCTGTCAGTCATGCTTTCTTTTGAGTCTATGGAGGTCTGCTTTATCTACATTACCAATCATCATTTCTCTCTGATCTAATATGAACTCCCACTCTAAAACCGGTATTTTAATTATTTGGCTGATCACACTAACAGGTTAAGTTATCTCAACATTTGCAAGAGCAAATATCAAAGAACTTTTGAGCATCATTCTTAAATTTCTCTAATTTGGCTCTTAATGCGGGAGTATCTCTGCTTTTAATGGGCTTAATGATTGATATTTTGAGTTGTAATTCACAATCCTATTCTTTATTTGAGGGCTCGACAATACAGGTAGCGAGGATGGTAGTTTATGAGCAACTACTTCAGCAATAGATCGAGCAGCCGGTTGCTTGCTTCCTTCCTTCCTTCTTGTAACTGCAACCCAATACTTACATAGCACCGGATAACATCTTCGTAGATTGGCAAAACCGTAACATTTTCAGGATTAATATCTTTCACGGGTCCAAACAATATTTCAAAAACTTTTTTTTTTTTTTTTGACATGGTGCTTCACATCACACGTACACTATCACAGCCACGGTAACACGTAAACAATAAACACTGCAATAGAACTTCCGCAACAAGCATAGCACATCCGATGGCAGAACGTACATATAGTAACTAAGTTATGAGCGAACTTTATGACCTTGAGATTAAAATAGAAATGCATTCTAATGCACGTATTCGAATAGCTGACCGCGGGAAGCAGGTTTTTGGGAACATCGTCGTACGTCACGGTCAAGCATAACCCAGATGTTTTCGATGGAGTTCTTGTTCGGTGACTGTGCTGACCAATGGAACCGTTCGGATGTCTTCTTGTGCCAACCAAGCGTAAGTTGTTTTCGCAATGTAGCACGGAGCGCCATCTTGCGTGAACAGAGTGGATGTTTTGGTCAGCATATTACCTGAGAATATTGGACCAAAACCCTTCTTCAGTATTTTAATGTATTTTGCGCTGTTAATATTGTTTATACATTCCATGAGCTTGGGTCGTCTCTTTGCAAAAGGACGATTCATCTGAAAAGATGGCACAATGCCAGAGGTTCAAAGGATGTATTACCATCTTCGTTGCCGTTTGCAAATATTGACTGCGGTGAATGGTGTTTACGCCTGGCAGTTCTCCCGTGAGAACCTATGTTCCCTACGTTAGAACTTGCCTGAAGGTATTATGCGACGTCTGGAGCCTAGCAATGTAGATTGCGTTCCGCAACGCGCTTTGCAGTCCTCAGTTGTGCTGTTGGTCCAGGGCAACGTAAACGTGGCATCACAGTTTTCTTTTCCCGTTGTTTTGAACTACTTAATCCCCGATTGACGGTGAACAGCGGGATCTTCAATTTATGGATGTCACTCAGTTCTGGTCCCAGGGATTCGAAGCATACTTGTTGACGTTGAGACTATCTCACTGCACACAAACCTGCGAGTATAAGACATTCGTACCATGCAGCGTGTTCATATTTCTGAAATGCAAGGTATCTAGTTATTTACGAGCTCTCTTATGGGTAATATCTGCACATATTATGGATAAATTTTAAGTGGTAGTGGTACCGAGCGGTCGTAGCTCAGTTGGTAGAGCGTTGGGTTAGCATTTGAAAGGTCCTGGCAACAATCCAGAGTCTGCCCATGTTGACATAGGTTTTTTCTTCCACATCAGGCAAATGCCGGGATGATACCTACTAACTAGGCTTTGACCGACTACATTCCAACATCATCTACCCCACGCTATAGCAGCCTGAGACCTAAAGGCCGTAAATAACATCAATTTGAGTGACGGATCTTAGGAATTACTGTGTGCCTTTTCCTTAAATACCAATTTCAAAATCTGCTATGAAAAATTTTAATATTGTTCTTACAGGTTTTGAGTGGGATTGCAAATCTTAAGTAAATTTATATTCTTGTAGTTTTCAGTATTAGTGTATGAAGACATTTTGTAAAACATTACAAAGTCATATACTTTGTGGACAGAGGGAATAACATGGGGATATGGGCTTCTAGTACTAGACAGTGGAAGAAAGTTCCTTATATTGTATATTTTGTGGAATGCTTGTAGAAAAATATTTTCTTTTATGAAATATACTTGAACAAGTTTAATTGTGTATTTTTATGATTTATTTTCCTTGTTATAGTTTTATTAATACAAACTAATAAAAAAAAACCTAACGACAGTATTTCATCATGCATTGTTAACAGTAATTTAATGATTAAATTTGAGCATTATAATTGTGTATATAAAACGAAATTAATTTTGTCTAGCATTATAATTGAGCTGAACTAGCGAAGCTCTTATACTTTCCTTTTGTATTTCTAGATCCCTTGATAGTGAAGCTATAAAAAGGGGAACCTTATATAATCAGTGCTGTAGTCCGAAAATTTTTACATGTCATACGCTGTTTCGTGTTTCCGTTAGCTTTTGACTGATATTTACATTCGATATGTCAATTTTTTCTTTTATTTTTTTTTAACTCCCTTGAAACCATGAGCATTTGATTTAGTCAGCTCATTGAAGGAATGACAACATTAAATAAATAAGTATAAAACAAAACGAAAGTGGAAGGTATACCAGGGTTCCCATTCATTTACCAAGATCAAATTCCCTGACTTCTCCAGGTCACTACTCAGAAATTTCCGGGTACTCCATTTTATATATATATCATAATTCCATGGGAAAATAAAGATCATGGTTGCATGAAAATAAAGATGCATCAAAATATTTCACTGTATTCTTTTCTTAAATTGCTTCAGGGTTGGCACATTAGCCTCCAAGTAATTTCAGAAACGATCTAACATTAAATGCCTGCTGCAGCTAAATGAACTTCAAACAATAAGCTATCAAATTCCCTGACTTTTCCAGGTTTTCAGACATATTAGTGAAATTCCCTGACTTTTTAGTGCTAAGCTGGATTCCCTGACTATTCCAGGTGAGTGGGAAAACCCTGTATACGTATTTGTACCAAAGATATACCCTAATGAGTTAGGTTAATCAGAGGGTATACGGCGTGAGTCGCAAGGTGTAGGAAGATGCTCGAAGTGTCTTGGACAGGTCTTGTCTAGACTAGGTCCGAGCTGCCGCAACCGTCTTGATTGGTTCAGTGTTGCAAACTCGTTTTGTTAAAAATCAGTTGTTCAAATGACTTCCATTCCGTTAATCTATCTACACTAAACTTGGTATAAATATTATTCAACACAATAGAAAAATACTCTGGTGGTCCCCTTCCTAAGCACCTCAGTTATTAGTGTTGACACAGAGAAGGTCATTTTCATCTCTCTTCATCAAGAACAACACACTTTTTGCATGATAGCTGGGTGGTGGTGACCTCGCTTTTCCCGCAATTGACTAGTTGCTCTAGCCAAGCTTGAGTATATAAAAAAACAAGAGAATGAAATTTCACATGTTTGACGTTTGCTGTGCAATCTCCAATTATTCTACAAAGAAACTCAAACTCTAAATTTCAAGGTAAAACCCACTTACATCGTCGGGGAGGATGAACGTCTAGGAATGTCGGAAAGAAGAAAAAGTACCAGAAAAGAAATGAGTTACAACACCCATCACACTACAGTCTAGGTTGTGAATCAGAATTTACTGTAATGGGTGTGGGTTTTTAACATCTCTTTTCCAACTTTCTATTCTGCTACTTTCCTACATTTTATAGTTTTCAGAACGAACGTTTCACCTTTTATACTATTTGTAGTTTGCAACACTGAATTCAGTTCTTGACATATGTTTATCATCACTACTGGACACCGAATTTTGAATAAACCGACGTAGTGCAATTTAAAAGAACGTACCAAGTTGGCAACATTTCCGATCTAATGACGTCAAATTTTAACTTGTATCCCTTAATACAGAGGTAATTTAATTCACTTCCCGAGAGGTAATTTAACTTTAGTTAAATCATTTCTTTAGTTATTTGAATATAATTTTAAGGTCTTTAATAAACAAGTTTAGCTTAGGCCGGATGGTTAATGCGATGAATTGCTGGAATGAAGAAAGTGGGAGGAAACGGGAGAACTCCTAGAAAACCTACGCACACGATGTTTGTCCACCACAAAGCCCGTGTGGCATGAGCAGGGATCGGTATTTCTTTAGTGATCGAGAAATATTAATTTTATTTACTACTAAGAAGTCTATTCCGTTCGAAGTTTGATTCCTTGCAGCTCGGAAAGAAGCATTTTCCTTCCCCAGGTGTTTAGATACTTCCCCCTTGGTTTGATGTCAGTAATTATCTAACCAAGTTTGGCATTTAAGTACATGTTATTTCGGTATTTAATTTGTGCAATTTCTCACAGGCACAACAATTTATCAGCCGAACTTTACTCCCATTCATATCCTACGCTGTGAGAATATTTCGGAAAACATTGCAAAGAGGCAATCCGCACTATTCCTCCCTTCAAATGAAATATTGCGTTTCTCAGTCATTTGTAATTTAAATAATATTTTATTCCACTTGTTTCTCCACGATTTTTCGAGTCAAGGGGTGTATGATTGAAATTATGAGGACGCAGCGTCACTAAACGAGATAGTTGTTTCTGACGCTTTTTCTATGAATAAATTTTATATTTACGGAAAGAAGAGCTCAAACTGGAGGGATATGGTTAAATCACTGTTGTTCTAACCTTGAAAAGTTCAAACTCATTGCGAAGTGGAAAATAGATAGCTACAAACTCCACTCCAATTTCAAAGAAGGTTTTCGGTCAAGCATTAGCAATGCTGAAGGGCCATACTCTAGAAAGCCCTTGGATTCCGTCGTCGTAATTTAGTAGTTAACATTAATTATACCACATGCAACAGTTCCCGCGTGATGACCGTTATCGACATCTATTCTAGTTATTCGTATGGTTCTTTGTGTATGATGATATATTTCCTTTTCGTACTTGCTTGAACTTTACCTGTTAGGAAGACTTTCATATCAAAGCACGCTTATGTCAATCAGTGGACAGGTAAAAAATGTGTTTGTAATAATGGCTTGTGTGTACCACTATGAAATGCTGTATGATCTCAAAACTCATTGAATCATACACTTTGAAGACTTGGACAAGTACCATATAATAGATATGGAAATATTTGACGGTTTAAGCAAATGAATCTCCCAGGATGGTTTAATGGGCCCGATTATGTGAAAAATTATGCACTTTTTCATAAAAGCATGAAATTTGGCATGATGACTCGACATACCTGTAACGTCATTTTAAGATATTGAGGCACTTTGAAATTGATGTAGGAGTCCCGAAAATCCAAAATGGCGTCCAAGATTGCATAATACACCGTGGTAGCACTAGGATTGTGGTACGTGTTGTTATACGTTTCTGAGCACTGCTCTGGATCAGTTATTTTCATCATTCTTTTCCTTCCTCGCTCAAGCATTTTATCAGCTTATCCCATAAGTAATGTCGTACTTTTGCACTGTGAGGAAAAGAACGATAACTTACCTGGAACACTACCGTTAGTTAGGAAAATAGTCTCCATCTGACTACAAGACTCTGCCACCTGTCAACCAGTTGTTGAATTCCCCGCTGAAAGAAGTCACCGGTTTTGGAGGCAAAGAACTGGGTCACTGTTCGTCGCACGTCATCCTCATTTTGCAGTGTTTTCCAGGAAAGATGGTTTTGCAGGCAGGGTGGGTTTTTTCTCATAGCCACGGTCCTCGATCTTAGCACAGGTCCTTCTTGCCGTGTGCGGGCGCCAGTTATCGCCGTGGATGAACACACCCTTGCGATTAACCAAACCAGGAAGTTTCTCCAAAAATGCAGTTCGTAGACGATCAAGTTGCTGACAGTAGACATCTGGATTGATGCTCTGGTTACAGCTCAAAATGGATCATCCCACAAACACTCAACATCGCCTAGCAGGGGTGGAGTTCCTGTTTAGGCGCAGTTCCTGCCCCCCCCCCCCTCCCTTTAGGTAGCCATGTTATGGTAGAGGAACCACTTTTGATTCTCTGTCACCATTCTGTCCAGATATGGCTCACGTCTGTGACGGATGAACAGGGAGCTGCAGATGTGAACTCGCTTCTGCTGAGATGTTAACGCATGGGGTACATGGTACAAATACTAGATGCCCCAATATCCAAATTAGTTTGTTTTATTAATTCACCACATTTCGATCAAGTGTTGTCATTAATAAAGATACTTTAATTAATGGCCGCCATCTTGGATTTCAAGGATGTTTGGGTAAATTAAAGCTGGTGAATATATTTCAAATGGTCTGAAATTCATGCTGAGGAAGTCAGCATCTGAAGAGAACTAAAGCTAACCATAAATAAAGATATTTGAATTAATGGACGCCATCTTGGATTTGAAGAGTCCTTGAGTAAAATTAAAACTGGTAAATATCCGTGATCTGAAATTGAGATTCAGAAAGTTACAACCTGAAAGTAGGCCCGTGAACAAAAATATTAATCAAGTCTGGTAATAAATGAAAACATTTGAATAAATGGCCGCCATCTTGGATGAAAGAGTCCTTCCGTAGAAGCTTTTACCGTTAGTTAAAAGTGGTTAATGAAATGATATAAGGATCTTAATTTCCGTTCAGTACCATAAAATACACAGATAATCTGAAAATAACTCAAATACTGTGATCAATAATTATTTTTTTAAATACTGGGCGCCATTTTGGATTTCTGGCACTCCTACATCAATTTCTAAGTGCCTCAATATCTTAAAATGACCTTTTAAGTATGCCCATTCATTATGCCAAATTATGAAAAAGTGCACAATTCTTTAAAATGTTGGCGCTAATCGCCCCCACTAGTAGTCATAGCAAAAAAATTATCAGTTTTTCCTGCTAATTTTCAAATTTGTCATCTCAAACCTTCGGGAGAAGTCGATTTAGTGTAAAAAAATGAGTAACATACGATGATATTGTGTTGGGGGCGTTTCATTGGTTTAAGTGAACATTATTCTACATGGGCTTTGGAGTACCATTGACATTCTGTCGATCGCAGACAGAATACTGATTTACAATATCAAGATTAAACAATGAAACAACTAATCATAAGACAAAAATGTTTTATTCTAGTAACAAATAATCTATAAAGTTTGATTGTTGTGGTTCTTGAGTCTTAAAAACATTACATTCCAACCACAAAATCCATACAAAATGAACTTATAGTGCGTGAACAACAACTGATTCAAATGTTGAATCGCAGACTGGAGTCCCGAGTTCCAACCGGTGCTGATGATTGAGGTGTTTGCTTACTTTCTCCTCACTAACGTAATGGACTTCTACATTTAATGGAAGTATGTACTTTACCTTGCAGCCATTTTTGTGCATTTGTTGTTAAAAACTTTTTTTTTTTTAAATATACCTTTCCTTATCGCTATTAACAAATTTCTGTTTAGAGATTACTCTCTCGTCTAACAGAGTATGAGACTCCCAGTACACTCTTGATGGGATTAATGAAACACTACAGGGAGAGAGAGAGAAAAAAAAAACTGCAAGCATCATCACCGTTACTGGAATTCGAAACTTGGATCTTTCATTTGAGTCCTATGTTTATGACTACCTACTTCACTAGATATGAGCTTTGAGAAAAATCCAGTAAAACCAAGACTGCCAAAGCACAAATCTGTTAAAAATATTGCAACTTGGCGGAGGTATACTGTATGGGATTTTAACAATAAGTTCCCTGATTAGCTTTAATACGATTGGAGCCACAAGTCAACAAATTGCAGAGGCGGATTACTTCGCCTCTTTTGTCATTGGATGTAAGATATAAAAACAATGAAGAACATTTACAATATCACTTTCCATTTCAACCAGTCACCTGTTGCCAAATGTAAAACTGTTATATAAAACATAGAGTATATCAATTGGATTTCATTAAAATAGTAATAATTATTTTTATATAGTCACAGTACAATCTTTTGTAATAAATTACAAAAGCATAAGATATTTCATTCAGTAAGAACCCTTCAAAATATATTTACATGGAAATATAACGTAGAATGTATTAAAACAATGATATTCAAGTATTAAGAAAGCAACTGAGGACCGTTTTTTTTTTTAAACTTGCTTTCTACCCCCCCAAAAAAATACTTTTTACTAATCTACAGTCATAATTCAGCCTTCTATATGATGATGGTACCAGTGTTTGCATAATTTGATTTTAACCCCTGTGATTAACTTTCTGCAGAACATTTCAGGAAAAATATACACTGAATGAAGAGAGATTGTCCCTTAAATGAGTAAGTATTATGATGTAGTAATGTCATGACGACGACTGGAAAGTATATGATTTTGAAAGATCAATGAAGTGAGATTTTAAAATAGGTTAGCGTATCAAAGTTCAAATGTTCGAGTTATAAAATACAGCCAAAATCAGTGAGAGAAAGCGTGTATATCAATTTCAGTAAAGTACACATTCTCAGCACTAGAAACGGCTGTGGAATTATCCAAAGCAGGGCAGGGGGATACTTATGGATGAGATGCCAGAGGACAGAAACAATCAAACCATGTGAGCACAAGCAAGAGCTAAGACATGGCAACATTGATGTAATTCTTTGTTGTACTAGAAAAAAATCAGTTTTCCATGAAGATGAGATGAAAAACAGCATAAAAACAATGCTGCAATTATTGTTGAAGCGTCAGATGGTGTTGAAGTGCAGTAAAAAAATGTTTCCATGTTACATTATATTAGGTGTATAAAGCAAGCTTTGGAAACACTGTTGAATTTTAGTTTCATGCTGTGCATATTTTTCAATTACATTTGAAGCACATGTAACCTCTTAAAAATTAAGTTTTTTGTCTTTTTTATTTTCAGAAAGCAAGGTTTGGAAAAAAAAACGGTCCTTAATTTTTCTTTGATTTATAAAAGGCAGAATGCGATAAGGCACATCTAAAATATTTTGAGCGTCGATCAGTTCCAAGGCACGATATTACGGAAAAATAGGAATATGCAACATTGTCATTATTCAGCTTCATGACACGATATGCACTGCTGATATACTGCTTACAACGCGCGTGAGCACATCTGTGTCACCTTAGAACGCCATTTCTGTGGCTTATAGTGATTTCGTTTAAAGCAGTAGTTTCATATAGAAAAAATGAAAACGCAAACAGAACAATATTATTCCTGACAACTAAAACGAAAGAAGAATATTTTACCATAATTAAAATTGATGAAGATAAATTACCATAATTAAAATTGTAATTAATTACAACTTAATTTGCTGTTCAGTACGTACTGATAAAATACTCCTTTTCGCTTTACATCTAAGAAGTAGCAATAGTTTAAACAGAAATCGGTGTTAAAATGTTACTTCTACTCTTGAGGTAATAGCCGCTCTTAAAGAAAAGAGATCTTGGTTGCATATTTTTACAATTAAAACTAATTGGAAATGGCTGAAAGAGCCCAAGCTTGAGCTGCTACCTGCTTACAGAGATTCTCCATAAAATTTTGGCTTTCGCAGGGTTTTCCGATTACAGATATTCAAATGGAAAGAAAACTTCCACATTTTTATATAGCGGTAGTAACTGATTGTCCATAAATGAGATTATTTTGCAAAGAGCATGACCGAAAAATGTCAATTTCTAGAAATCACATGAAAATAGTACATAGTTAATGGAGAGAATACTACCTTAAGCCACCCAATTTTACCTATATATGTAAAAATCATGGAAGTTTAACCAATTTTACCTATATATGCAAAAAAACCATGGAAAATTTACCAATTTTATCTATATATGCATAAATCATAGAAGTTTTACCTATATATGCAAAAAAACACGGAAGTTTTACCAATTTTACCTATATATGCATAAATCATGGAAGTTTTACCTATATATGCAAAAAAACATGGAAGTTTTACCAATTTTACCTACATATGCATATAGGTAAAAACACGGAAGTTTTACTGGATTACTTACTTCATCCATGTTCGCGAAACAAGAAGAGTTGTGTTGCAAATTTTGTGGCAAAGTCAGTCTCTTATGATCAACATATGAAGAATCTAAAACTTCCCTCTTTTTTCGACTTTCTATTTGCTTCTGTACCTGTGTACACCAAGAGAATGAAAAGTGCCTCCTGCTACACCAATAACAATCCCTGTACGCTTAGGAAAGAAAATCAGCTTTCAGTGAGCGTTATAATCAGTCAGGAAAGAAACTAGAAAAGAATTTAACGGGATAATGGAATGTTACGGTTGAATACTGGTCGCGTGTAGAAAAAAGTACTCAAAAGAATATTGCAGGACAGTTTTAGAAGGCAGGATGAAGTATTACTACTTTCTTTATATGAGAAACGGCAGTCTTGAAGTTGGGACGATACATTTGGGCGAATTGATTATCCAAATATGAATGGTTTCGTTAAAATCTGATATACAGGTTCGTCCCAATTTTCTTGCTGAAAGTCGAAGATACCGAGTAGAAGTTATTGAGAATACTATTAAGAAATATTTTCAAAATCCACCAAAAAAAAAAAAAGTTTCTCTGAATTGTTACAATATTTCACCACTCTAAGCTATCTACATTCACCACCTCTTAAAAGGCGCAAGATAAACACTACATGTGAACGAAGAGAGGTTATTGTAAAGTTTTAATTAGCACGCATATATAATTGAGCTAGCTCGACAAATTGTGCGTCCTTTTATCAATGATCGTTATGTAATTTATGAGTATCGTTTGAATTTTTTTTTTCTCAATTTCTGAAACCATGGAAAGTGTAATTAGCATGATAGGTCAAGTTGAGGCGCGAAGCGTTATCAATATATGTTACTACCTTTCTCACAATTAACATTGTGTACGATAAATGTTGAAATTAACACAGAAAAAAAATTGGCAGCCGTCGTGACCTTGACTCGAACCCGGATCTCCCAATTGCTCGTTGGGTATGGTGTCCATTACACCACCAGGGCATTTTATCACCATATGGACAACATGTCGTGGTGGTGTAATGGACAGCATACCCAACCGACAACTCAAGAGATCGGGGTTCGAGTCAAGGTCACGACGGCTGCCATTTTTTCTGGGTTATCAAATATCTTCACTTGGAAGGAAAGGGAAGTCCGAAGAAATTGTTGAAGAAACTTTCCATGTGCTGACTATATCTCCATGCCTGATGAGCCAAGATCCGGGAGGCCTTCACTTACACTCTGTCAATCTTGACTTTAAAATGAAATTGGAATCGTTGATGGTCAAAGACAGGCTAATAACTGACGAAATGATACTGAAAACGATCCATCTCAGTTAAAGCAGTGTGGAAAATTATTCATGGAAAGGTTTCGACACGCTAAGTTCCGCGACTTCTGACTCCTTTCCACAAGCACAGGCGGGTATATTCTGCTCATGATATGACTATCGGATTGCCGCATCCCACTAATCACTCGATTTAGCATCTCGTGACTTCCTTCTGTTCCCTCACTTCACGCCATTGCGCTGTAGGCATACTGTGATTATATTATTGAAGGGGCGGACTTGTACCAAGTTGAGTGAGTGAGTTGTTATTAACGTTCTAAACGAGCTTCTAAGGGCGGAACCTACAGTTTTTAGTAAAGTGGGCTCGGAACCACTCCGTTCAATCGACTCCGGCGGGAACTGAACCTATGACCACGCGCACAAAAAGCGAGCTGACTGACCTCTCGGCCACCCCGAGTTCTGAGTTATGGAAGGTGAAGGAGATTGGGCGGAAGTGTGTGTGAATCTGGACGTGTTATAATCGTCTGCAAATACAGATATACAGTAACATAATGTTTTCGTTTACTAAAAATACATTTTATTTTAATAAACTGAGGTCAAATGTAGTACAACACTCCACATTTACACTGCGGAGAATTAATTAGACGCACTCACTTGTACAAGTATTTTGAAATAGATAATTTTTTTCCTTCTAAAAATTGTTCAGGATAAATTAGGTTTTCGTGTAATTGAAACTTTACAATAACCTCTTGTACTATAGGCGAGAGTCAGTAAAAACTCGAACTTAAAAAAAAAAAAAAACTGGTGACAGATGTTGATATGTACAAGAGGGGTGGCGAGAATGAAATTACGAAAAATATATGCTGATACCAAAGAGGATTTTACGTGGGTATCAATAAAAGAAAATTAGTAGTTACACGAACAAATCTAACGTTATCTACTTTAAGTCAACCAGAAATTCGCATATGGCAAAAGATCTGAAGCGATGTTGTGGTTAAAAAAAATGACTGCCAGATCAAGGATGAAAAGTTGCAAGGCTGTAATTATCATATGATTTTAATGACTGGAAATGGAGGGGGGTGGGGAGTAAGGAGGGAAAACATGGGAAACAATTCATTGAAGCAGTGGAAATGTTTGAGAAGCAAAATTACGAAAAAAAAAAACGAACATAGATACAAGAAGAGAGAAAAACAAGTTAAGTCTTGAACCTACTGGGTTGTTTGGCGACCATATTAACGACATTTGTTGTGCTCCTATTTCTTCCTGAATATCGATGGGTGATTATGCTTAAGACATGAAGTCCCAAGAGGTATCCTTGCATGTATTGATTTAAGTGTAAAGTGGAAAATATATAAATTATCTTTTTTCATTTCGTTCCCCAAACCAGTCCTGGATCCCTAGGTATATGAATGACATACTAAACCTATTCTTCCATACACTGCAATGATCTAGTAAACACTTTTAGACTTCCAGAACAAATGATAAATTATTGGCCATGTCTTCAAAACTGCACATAGCGTTTCACAGTTTATGTCTGACGTCACACTGTTGGAACAATATATTTGTTTCTACACCCCATCTTTCTTACTACATATGGACATTATTACAAAAACAAAAGGAACGTTTAAACGAACTAACACGAATTACAATAACATATTAAAAACTTGATTGAGTTCATGATTTTTTTCTTAAGATACTAAAATCTGAGGTAATGACCTGCTATTAATTGTTTTAAGATACTGGAACTTATGAGTACTTTACTAGTATACTGAGATCATGATATGGTGACCAAACTATAACATATTCAACAAAAATGTGATATAATGCCGAAGCTGCAGAAGTTTGCCTTCTAATTATTCAACTTCCATATATTCTTACTCATGGAATCTTGTTACATTGTTTCAATCGTCAAATATGGGGATTTCCCCCAGCTTATTTACCATAACAGCATCTCTAAATCGTCAATAGTGAAAATAAGTTCATATTTTTTTTTTTTTTAAGCTACAACATTATTAATATATCTACATCAAGAAAAAAAAAATGATTAGCAACACGATGATTTCATTAAAATAGACTACAACATATTTTCTTTCAGTATAAAAATTAGAACAAATCTGTCCTTTTGAAAACTAGACAAAAAAATATATTACAGATTGATTTTAAAATTTTACAATTCTACATTTAAAAGAAAACTTTTCTATTAAAAGAGTACGAAGAAATATGTATATATTTATTTAAGTGTATAAATCGATTATTGTAATGATATAAAATCTGAATATTTCATTATACTGTACTGCATATCAGTATACAACAGAAGGCACTTCACTTATTGGTAGGTATTCTATAAAAATACTTAAGACTAAAAAAGTTCCTGCTTTCGTATTTACAAGATTTCTGGATTTCCTACGACTGACACTCATTATCTTGCTCCATCGGTTCCTGTTAAAGACAAAAAGTTATTAATTATTTACATTCTTATTTTGTATGACGGATATAGCACACCCACCTCCCACAAACACTTCCATCCACACAAATCCTTCTACCGATTGCCTTCAACTTTTACTCATAAATACAACGAACAAAGATCCTGTCTCATCCTCATTAAATGCCTTGCTATTTCTTTATCAGCACTGCCGATTTTTGCAATCTTCCAATAAAGATATTTCTACTGTATGCCTTCAGATATTAAAAGGGTTGTCAAACTATAACTATTTAAAGGATTATTTTCTTTAAAGTACGGTACATAGTTAATTGCCATGTGCATAATTTGTTAACATAAATACGGTGCAGAAATTACCTTTCTTTTTCATACATATTACATAAGACGAAAACTGTCATTGTCAAAATACTGATACCCACTCTTTCTGATAGCAAATTCATAACTTAATATGCAAGCATTTTCTTGGAATACAATTTCTTACTAGTTTATATATATATATATATGGGAAGAATGGGTGTTTCTAGTTGGTTATAATCACAGCGTTGTCGTCTTCAAGCCATCCGAACAATAACTGCTTGAAGTTACACCCCACTTCTAACTCCTAATTCTTTCTATGGTTTTGGGAGCTGTGTGAAACCTTAGATTTGTCTTGAGGCAAACGAACGCCGATTTTACCCTGATTTCATTCCTGATCATATCTATTTCTCTGGACAATATGGCTACGTAATACTCTGGGCCGATTTTTCTACTTTCCTTTTTCTTCCTTTTTTTTAAAAAAAAAAACTTCCCGTTCACGGAACTTTTCATGCCTAGTTGATCTGAGCGAGTTCCCATATCACTTCATCTATGCTAGTTGTGACTAAGTTCAAACAGTTCAAACACTCGGGCTCACGTCTTTGTCTCCATGCAGTCTTTGAAGACTGTTGCGGCGAATTTCTGATCGCTACACTTCTCTGACGGGAACTGTTAACGATAATCTGTAGTTCCACGGCACATCGTATTTGTTATTCGCTTACTTTTTCTCAGCTATTCTACACGGTACTGAGAAAAGTGGACTGCTCGTGGGGAAAAAAAAAAGACTGTACGATCAGGGAGGATAAGATTCTCTGGATAATCAGCTCAAGGAGTTCCACCTATGAATTGAAGATGTAAACAGTATCGAAGTACAGTCGTGCTACCTTACGGTAGCGATGTAAACTAAAACCTGTTCCAATTTGAATAGTTGTTACTTGAACCGGAAGAAGTAGTAGAAGTGCTCTTGGAAGAACTAGTTATGCTTTAAGTTGTTGGAGCGACATTTAGATTCTTTGCATTTACTATATAATCTACAACAGTGGTTCCCAACCGCCAGTCCGCGTAACTACTGTACCGGTTCTCGGCAGAATAATGTATTTATTTATTTTGTACTTATTTTGTGGATTTCGACACTTCAAAACTGAGATTAAAGTTTACAGTTTTTTTCCAAAGCAATTAGGCTGAGGATGCGCTGGCATCTTTTGAACGTCAAATAAATCCCTAACATACTGGTATCTTCCCGATCCTTGAAAGTTTCCACCTATATTTTGCCGGTCCGTGAGTATTAAAGGTTGAAAAACACTGATCTACAGTACAATCCACTAACAAACATCAGTAATGTCAATACATTATAAGATCTTGTGCTGCTTTCTGATGTCGATTGACGGCTCTAAATCCCTTATGGATGGATGCTGTCTGCATAGATTGTGCTGCCACCTTTTGAGGGTAGTAAGCCAAAGCTGATGCATGTAACTTACATCACGATCGCTACGTGCCAACTATGCAATGAACGCTATTGTCGCGAATCCATCTCGCAGAGTTCCCAACAAAACTGGATAAAAAAAATTTCCTGACTGTTCAAGGTACACATTTTTAAATTTTCCAGGTCTTCAATAAAGAATTCAATTTAGGTTAAACATGCTCTCATATATATATAAACACACAATTGGAAGTTTATTATTGCGAATATATGCCACTAAATACATTAAAGCTATGGAAAAAAAAACTACATTTTCTCCTGGTCTTCTCCATTTGACCTCACAGCCAAGCCTTACGATTAGTTTTCCCAGTACAGTAAGTAAAATCAGCTCCCCAAGCAGGATGATCTTTAAAGTAGTAATAAAGGTATCGTAGAAATTGATAAGTTTCTAACCTAACCCAATTCACGTTGTTGAATAATATTGTGCACTGCAAAAGAAAACAGTAGCTCAAGAAATTTAGAAACCATGGTTCTGAATAGTAGAATGACTCAGAAAAACAGGAGTCAATTACCCATACAATTTCAGCTTCTTTAAGGACTTCTTCCTTCACATTTTTTTTTTTTTTTAATAGTTTCATTACTTAATGAGGTCTGAAATTTTACACCAATATCAGCTCCTTTCGATTTTTTTAGTAGAGCCTGACTGGGGATGGTTGAATCAACACATACAACGCTAATACTTGGTCTGGAATCTTCAAATGAACTTGCTTTTGAGTCTTTAAAAACCTATAACTAATGTCTCAATTACTACATCATATTATACAGAACATGCCAAGAAAGACAGTAAAAACAAGAGCTCCTTCCCTACACGGAGCACTAACCCCACAATCTCCCACGTTTTCCCCGCATAATAACGACATATAACTTCAAACATCACGAAACATGGTTTGTAAAATACAAATAAATTTGACTGCAATAAAAATTTCTTTCTGAAAATAAATTTCAAGGCTTTTCCAGGTTGGTGGAAACCCTGATTTTGGCGCTCCATGGTATTTACCTCGGTTTAAGGTATCATATGGTGGTAAATTTACCAGCTCTGTTCACTACTGAATACCCTGGTAAGAAAAAAAGCAAAGACAATTCGACAATTAATTACCATAACAATTATGATTACCGATAACTTTTAAAATTATAGGAAATGTGGCTCTGAATGGATCATTCCTTTATCAAACTTACCTCTTCATCTGCTTCCATGGTGTCTATAGTGTCCAAATGCAAAGGGAACGTTTTGAGTGTAACATGTTCTTTCGCATGAGCTTTCAAACCCACTTCATCCGAGAACTCTTTTCTACAGAGATCACAGTAGAAATAGCGTGTATTAACTGGATCTAAAGTTTTCGGTTTCTTTAATCTGAAATGAAACAGAAAAGATTCCTTTCAAAATCAAAAACATCTCACATAAAGTAAAACAAGACCAATGGCGTGGAAAGGAAAATAAATGAAAACACCATTGTTCTAAACAGAACAGACTACACCACAATATGATTTGGTTCTACAACTACATTTACAGGAGGGGAGCGGAAACAAAGTCGATGAGAATAAAAGTTTCATAATGAGGAAGAACCTAAAAGTAAAGCAATATAATAAACAGAAGGGGGAGAAATTGATTACGTAGAAAGTATATGGGTGTCTCACAAGGAGATGGTCAGAATTCTCGTGCTGTAAACTTGTCCTGATACTGTACTATATTCTTGAGAACATGAAACAAAATTTTAATACAAAAAGTAGCTAACTAACACGTAGCGCGTGTTGTGAAAAACTACTCAAAGATAACAAAACTGTTCGTTTCCGCGCACCCGTCGCCTGGAACTACATGTCATATGGCGGAGAAACCCAAAAACTCTACATAAGATCGTTGGGATAGTTGTAGGCACTGGAACAAGTAAATACCTTAAATTGTATGGTCTGGAACAATTCTGCTGAAGGTGAGAAAGGCATAAATAAATAACGTGAATTATACACACGAGACCACTGTAATAATTGGGAAAGAACGGAGTCGGCAGTAAACTAATACACGTTGCTAATACTATTCCACAGGACCTCGGAGTAGTCGAGAGGTTAGCGCGCTCGCTCTCTGTGTGCGTGGTCACGGGTTCAGTTCAATGAACGGAGTGGTTCGGGGCCTACTGTACCAAAAACTTAAAGAGTACTGTAAAACATTAAAGGCAGGTTTCAGTAGACAATTCTGACAGTCTCCTTGTCAGGCCAACAAGATTGTAAACGATACAGATGGCACAGAGACCCAAGACAAGTAATTTGATAGAACATCCTAGTTCGGAGATGCAATCTTATAAACATTTTTGTAACTTCAAATTTCCGGTGTAGCCCTGAAGCGTATGCAAACATACTAGAATTCCTGTCTCGTCAAAGCTCGAATACAGACATCTGGTGGCACTAGCTTTCACCTCTATGTTGTGCAATGGGTCTTACATGTGCTGGATGAGTAAAACTCCGATTAAAAGGAAAATTAATTGAACTCCAATGTTGGATTTGTATCTTGCTCTCGCATCGCACGGAACAACCGAGCTTTCAAAGGGCAGAAATTCTAGCAGGATTGTCCTTCAGGTACTACACGATACGTCTAAAGTTACAGCAATGCCAATAGATAGCAGTTCCGACCATGGATCCCTGTATCATTTTCACCCTACAGCTAAAATCCATATCAATAGGGCACTATACTCAGGAACAATCTGTGTTCATTGGGGTTTCATTTCCTTCGTTATTTCAAAACGAAATGGGTGTTTTTAGGCTATTGCATCATTGACACTCCATACTAGTGTCATATACCCTTACCTCTCACAATATTACATTTACGGCAAAACTAATTTCAGAAACGTATTTCCCGTAAAATTCTAACCCAAAATGACATATTATACGAACCCCTTCCTATTTAAAAAAAAATCAATCGAGATACAATATGGCGACCATGAAGAATACACTCTCTAACAGATAGCGTCTTCCATTACTATGTATTTGCCTTTCATTTTCTTCAATAACTTAAAAACATACGGGTGTTTCGACACTTTTTGATCATTCTCCACACACAGAATTTGACTTATATTATCGATATCTCCTAAAACAATTGCGTTCGAGTGACCAAAATTTACATGCGCACATACCTTTGACAAGTTGATCATGCCCAGAAGAAAAAAAAATCTTTCCTGTCCCATCAATATGTTTGCTTGTAAGTTAACACGGGTTACATCATTATCTATCGATATTATGTTATTTATGACAATGTCGTGCCAACTTGAGCACCCCTAGTTCCTAAACTACGCACTTTTGACAAAGATGGGAATAATTAACTTTCATTCTTGTATCATAATTTTTGAAATACTGTTATGCATTTACGGAATACATTGCAGATCAAATCTACGTTTAAGAGAACATGTTCTTCAGTATGCCTAACCAAAATCTTACCGCGCATGCTTTCTCCACTCCGAACACTAGCTACACGATCCCAAATTACGGGTTTCGAACCCAAAATCTCCAATTTACGACGAGGTGAGCATTTGTTTTTCTAGTTCTGTTACAAAATACGTTACCTACATCCAGAAAAACACTGTACTTACTTGACAAACTGAGCATCGATTTCCAGATACCGTGCAAGTTCATCCTTCTTTAACCCATGTGACACTCGCTTCCCCGTCTGCAAACATCGCTTCTGAGCTCTCCAGTATCTGATGTTGGGTTCAGGAACACCGTAAAAACGTTCTGTAGCTCTATTCCCGTGCTCTTCAGCATGATGAACTACTTCCAACTTGAACTCTGTAGTGTAACTGAAAGTAAATGAAGTAGATGCCGTAAAATACTTAACAATGAATAGAAATATTGCATCTAATTGAGATATACGCTTAAATATTTGAGTTTCTCAAACATGTTTTTATTTTACATTCTATCACATTTCTGACCACCTGTGATGTTAAAAGAAACATTTCACCTGGTGAGTTCTTCGGTTTGGAATTTTAACGTTTGTCCTAATTGAGCACATTAGTTCTAAGCACGGGACCTACCATTAAGGTAGGATCCCAACCATGGTTGAGTTTGAATCCCAAGTAAACATGCAATGTCACAAAAGTGGTCACCACCTAACCCTGCCTCCACCGTGAATCGAATTGATTTTAAGGCCTTTAGGCAACTATGGCTCAGGCCGTATGGATGATAATGGGATGAATTGATGGAATGAAGAAAGTGGGAGGAAACGGAAGCACCCCGAGAAAACCCACGCACACGGTGTTTGTCCACCACAAAGCCCACATGGCATGAGCAGGGATCGATCCGACGACCCCTAGCACCAGAGGTGAGCGCTCTACAAACTGAGCCACCGTGGCCTACACCGTGAATCGATTACAGATCGCCACAAGCTCCGGCACTCTTAACAAGATGTTATAAAGTTAGCGGCACATTTTTCGGACTTTTTAGTACTACTAAACCCACATATTTAGATGATGATCCACAAACAGACTGAGCAAGGTGAAGCGAAGCACGCAGAAATGTATGGATTTAGTACGGTACCGTACTAAAAAACGATTGGACAAAAACCTTGCTTTTTTGCTGTGCGGCTAAATTGTCACCCAGATTGGTAGGAAATGGCTGACAGAAGAAATTTCAAAGTCCGAAAAGTAATAAAATCTGGCAAGATCTTACAAGTATATACGAGGGTTACCTCATAAGTTATGACAATTATTTTTGGGGAGAGGGTTGGGGGGGCAACTGCACTGCAGTGACGAAATTTCAAAATATACCTACACATTACAGAACGCAATCTATTCTACCGACTTAGGCTAAGTAAAATTAGTTGTGTGTAAATGGTTTTACGTAAAGAAAGTACGAAAAAAAAAAACATGAGTCGAACGTACCGCTGTATTTTATTTATTTGCTCCTTTACTTGACGAATAATAATGTTGAACACACGAATTCTACTCCCAGTTGCGAAATCAATACCTGAATGTATATCTAATTCCTTCCAGCACCATCACTTGTCTCCCTCCATGCACTGACTTATTATGGCACAATCAACACCGGTATAAACAGTCACAGGATTCATAGGGTGTCCTGTATGTGGCACGTAGGCATTTGCTAACGGTTGTAGCTAAAGTGAGTGGCGTGTGATTATTCAAAGAAATCTAAGATCTAAATAAACCACATACATTTGGCCTCTATTCTGGATTGTTGGACCTGTTATTGATAATAACTAAACTAGATTTGTTATGGTTGATCTTCCTTGCATAAAACCACTTCGGTTCACAAGAACAAGATGTCTAAAATCATTATAAATATATTTAGAGTTCAAATATCTTCGAGACAACACTTTCAAATGAATACAATTCTGTATTTAACCAAACAACTTCAGATATATTAAAACAACCAACAATTAAGGTACTCACCAGAATAAGGTCTTTGAGAAATTCCATTAACGTAATTCTTAAAACTAGATGAAGTTGTATCAGGAGATAGACATTTGTAGATCCTTTCTTATTCGTTTTTCTATTTCAATCCAAATACACTCGATCAATTCTCCTATGAGTTGATCGGGACGGGCGAAAGTCAAAGTTCTGTTACCGCCCACAAAATTCATTTTATAGCTTCTATAAGCTGATAAACAGTTTTTATTAGCCAATACAGTTCCACCACTGCTCTAGTTTATATATGCTCTGAAACATTTTAAGAATTCCCGGAAAATAATTACTGTTATTTTGTTCACTACAAAACCAAGTTTAACCAACTAAAATAATATAATATGAACAATCAGGAAATAGATAAAAATAAAATAGTACTTACTCTTCCTCAGTCTTATGACATTTCAAATGAGTCTCTAGGCCTTCTTCGGATCTGAACTTCACTCCACATATATAACACTCTAACCGAAGGAACTTGCTGGCATGAAGGAGTTTTGCATGTTGAAACATGAATTTCTCATCAGAGAAACGTTTATCACAAACTGGACAGCTGTAACAAACCAACAATACATATTTATTTAACTTACATTAATCTGTAGGAATGTAACTATGGCCTCAAGTAGCAGAGGTGACATTTGAGAGCAATCTTGCAGGGAGAAGGGGCTCAGAAATGTAGAAGACAGGACCTTAATTTCGTTACTGTCCCAACATTCGTCTTGTGAAAGTCAAAGAAACCCTGAAAAATCTGTCAGGATACCCACACAAGGTCTTTCTTTACAGCCAAATACAATATTGGTCCAACTCAGTTTACTGAGATTCATCAGGTATGGGAAGCTGACTTCTACATTAAAATCTGATTCTCCTTTGATGCAGACCTCCCAAGAAATATTTCGGAAAAAATCTGTATGTAAAACGTCCTGAAACGTTCCACCCAGGGATGTGAAGTCGGAGGAAATTACTGACTTGCTGGAGTCGACAAATATATAACGACTCCTACTAAATGGAAACTGTAATATAATTCGTTAAAAATTCAAATTTACAATACGAAAATGTCATTAACAGTGGGTATTAGAGGAAAGCGCCTTGGGTTCGGAGTTAATCGTTGTTTAAAAGCACATGCATCCACTTACTAAGAAGAGTTCCCTCGAGGCAGTTGTATACTTGTAGCGGTTAGCTGACTTGAGTGTGACACATGAAGAGTCAGTATTACAAATTTCAACTTACCTATCTATCTGCCCTCGTAAATGTTGTTGTTGTCTAGTCAGACGTGAAGCTTTTCTTTAACAAATTACTTCCATGTACACATGTGAATACGATGATTTACTACTAAAAACATACTTATACATATCCAACTACCCTTTGTTAAATTTACCTGAAGACCGTAACAGATAATTACAGAGACGCTGACTACACATCATTTCCGAGGAAAGATAGGTAACTTTAAATTTATATATACTCCATTTCAAAGATACTGAATCGATTAAATGAAGAGTGGAAATGTCAAACGTTCTAAATGCCAAATTTGAAATTTTACAGAAGGAGCAGAGAACTGAATAGATTTGGTTTCACATAATGTATGCCTTCCAACCTAATGTAAATTATTCTATGACAGTAAAGAAGTGTGCTGTATACGTCAAAATTGCCAAAAATCGAATGATTAAGGAGACAAAAGCATAAATAAGAAGAACGCTCTATGTACCATTGGTTCCAAGTGCCATTCAGCAGTTTACTGTTTGAATTCCTCTACCTGTTGAAGCACAACATTGCATATAATAGTAGTTCAGAGTTACAGCAATATTAATTTAGATAGTAGAGCATTAGGTTTTCGTTTGAATCCTTTCTCTACCAGTACATACATACATTAGTAGACAAAATACACCGTCCACTGTCATGAACCATTGAGCTGCTGAAAGTGTTCTATAAACCTCTGTGATGCGCTGCTCAGGAAGAAAAGGCAACATGGTCGACAGATCTTTCTTTTTTCCAGCAGACTAAAGGTTCTGATCTTTCAGATGCAGTAAAGCTTGTTGTATATCAGCTATACATTTTCCTCTTTTGAGAACATGGAATAACTACCAATGTTCTCTGTCCTTGTATGTAGTATTATTAATAGCTACTTGTGATGGATGTGTATGACACAATTTGTGCATTGTGCATTTGGAAATGTTGCATTTCTTCAATGTCAACAGCGTATCAGAAGCTTCCTTAAAATCAAAGAACTCACTGGCATTACATGAAATGGATTAACACGTATAGCTGACTCAACCATCTTGTGTAAATCTTGGGGGAACTTAGTTACTTGCGTTTCTCTCTGATGGCGAAATCTCTATCGCAACTTAAGAAACTATGGCCACTGACTAAGAACTTGTATATTATCTCGTCAGTCTGGCACTTGGAACATCAGATGGCAGGCACCATGACTTGGCTCTTAGTCCTGCGCTACCTGGTGGTGATTGTTTCCACCTTTTCCTGATTAATTTAGCACTTGGAACAAGGATGGGGACAGGCAGATGGGCACAACAAACATGCTTCTGGACAAAAGTGCTTTAAAAAAACAGAACGCTGGCCATTTCCACTCTTCTAACCTACTTTTTCTTTAACTGACAAGAAATTATCGACTTCAACCGACAATTATTTTTGTACATTTGATTCTATTTAAATCAGTAGGTATTCGTTAAAATCATCTTTTTGTGGGCCAATGAACAAATACTTAAGGAAAAGATTCATTGTTTTATATGGAGTATAGTGTTACATGGAGCGGGTATTTTTTCTAATTGCAAATACAGGAGTCTGAGTGAGTGCATTATATATTAAGTCGAACTCCGCAGCACTGGTTCCAACCCTCCGTACCCTAATATCGTTGCCCCGTCACACCGGCAAGGTAGTTACAGGAGACTCACTAAGCGCCAATTTCAATTTTATGAGCCTTGAGAATAGAAAATACTGCAAAAGTATTCTTCTATAAACTATCTGAAAGTTCCAACAAGTAAAATTCGCGTCCAAAATTGTGATCCTTTTTTTATATGGATAAGCCTAAAACGAACATATCGAAGAAGTCTCAAATATGAAAGATTGGTACAACCTATAACGCTGTAAGTAAATCGGCGAAAGAAACACATACATTTCACTAATATAAAGAAGTTCATATAATTTGTAAAAAAGAAAACGTTTAAAAAAATTGTAAGTTAACAACACTTTATGTTATTTTTCTTGAGCACTGTTACTGTATGTGTATATCTGTTGTGTTCTATCAATAATAATAAAAATAATAATAATAATAAACACCGGCGTTACAGACCGATAAGTCCCGAGCCTGCCCCAACGCCATCTGTCCGCGCTTGGTGGAACTGCATCCACCTGAGTGACGGTAGTGTGGTCAGCATTGCGCGTCATCTAGCCACGAACAGGCGTATTACGGGCTTTCTAGACCGAGTGGCCGTCACGTCTTTATTCACGTGACTCCCCAGTTTTCCTCACGACGCTGGGTGGACGCCGAAAAGTGGGACTCCAGCCGGGAATTGAACCCGGGACCACGCAGACAGGAGTCCAACGCTCTAACCACTAGACTATGGAGCCCCTAATAATAAAAATAAATAAAAAAAAGTATTTCCCCATTTCATTCCTTAAAAATTGTACTCGCAGAGGAACGTCATCCCTCGCATTTGAGATATGTTTAGTTCTCCAACAGACTGCAGCCCAAAATTACAAAGGGAATTGAATTTTGACACTACGATGCACTTATCACAAAACTTTTTATATTATCGATATCTTGTGAAGATGCACCTAGGCATATGACCACGCCTTCTGCTTTAATATCTACCACCTACGTGTTTCAGTGTAGTATAAGATTTCCTTCTACACTTCATAAAGCTGGAAGACTTTCTCGAATATCGTCTTTCCTTCGTAGTAATTTGTGAATAATTTTCAGTCCAACAAGAACAAAGCCTTTTAATAGAGAGATCAGCTCCCAAGTAAACTCACCTGATTTTCATTTGATGTTCACACCAGTGGCTCACATATGAGTCCATGGGAAAATACAATCCACACGCCTCGCATGGGTAAGCTGCAGGAGATACGTTATGTTCCTTGGTAAGGTGATTGTCATAATTTTTGGCGGGACCATCAATAATTGATTCGCAGACCATACACTTTAATCGTTGCAGATACGGAAGCTGAAACAGGTACTTATGCATCCTATACCAGTCACTGTTTTCCGTGCGGGGTTTCCTCTGAATAATAACTTTCATTTTCTCCCAGTCACTAGCTGAGAAATGACGCTCCACGAGGCCGTTTCCTTCTCCTGCAAACAAAAAACAAGTTTACGTAATGGGGAAAAAAATTACAGGTCTTTACAATTTTAAGGAAGTACAAAATATTTAATTGAACACGGACTGTTTGTCACTATATTTAAAACCATTTTAATTAAAATTCACAGAGAAACTAATTTGAGGAATATGCTACTAAAACAAAATTTAAAGGTACGACCTCAATAAGACAATAAAAAAAAAGTATACAAATCTCGACAAAAATAATCTATTTGTTTCCTATAACCCGTCTTTGTTCTTTTTTCATTTATGTCGCTTCAAGCCATTGTGTACACGGGAAACAAGCTACGATCCAACACTTTTCTTTTCGCAACCATTTTTATTCGGAGCATTTTTGTCTTTCTTTTGTACTGAGCACAACAGAGGATGTCTCAGTAGTTTCGTTTACACCGGATAAACTGAATTTAATTTTATTTATGGCCTTTAGGCATCTAAGGCTCAGGCCGGGATAAGGATGGGGAAAGGATGCGCAAAGTTGTCGGCCAAGTCCTAAACTGAAGGTATCATCCCGGTATTTGCCTGGTGTGACTAAGGAAAATCCTCAGTCAGGATGGTCGGCCGCTGGGATTGAACCCACGACCTCCCAAATGCTCTACCACTGAGCAATGACCGCTCGGTACCCTAGATAAAACCTGCTGCGGCAGGTAGCGGCCAGGGGCATAGGTACTATGTCGGCATTTGCTTGAAGAAAATGAGGAAATCCTCTGTCAGAATGGCCGGTAGAAGGACTCTAAAGAGCCTTCAAAGCACAATTCCGAAGCAAGCAATCGTAACCACTGGTCCCAGAGGCTGGGTTTAAAAAATACCGAACGGCACAACACTATATGCAGAACTGTAATATGATATTTGGGAAATTAGTGAGTACGAGAAATAACTCCACGAGGCATCACCTTGAAAATTCCAAACACAAAATCAGGTGAATTTTATTCCTTCAGACAACTGTTAAATGGATAACAAAAACATTTCCTAGGATTTGGCAATTACAGTGCCTAATTGTGATAGAATCCTTTAAAAAAAAAAAAAAAACTTCTAGAGTAAATAATCTGGGAGGTATTGCGTACCAATAAACACAATAGATTGATTCTTTATGATCACCCATTACCATACTAAAGACAACCACTTGTTTTACGTTCTTTTCGATTTATATTATGAAAAACAATACGTACCTATTTAAGGCTGAATCCAAGCAGGTTTTCCCGCCTTTTTCGTTTTACGTCAATTATTCAAATTTGAGTGCAAATAACTTCAACAAACTATAGTTTGTTGTTACATACTTCAATAGCGAACATCATTAATTTGAATGAAAAGCTAACAGAAACTTCAAAACTATATCAAAACACTTTTGGGACACGGGAATGTCTCAAGTGTATTGACTTAGTTTTGAAGTTTCTGTTAGCTTTTCATTCAAATTAATGATGTTCGCTATTGAAGTATGTAACAAACTGTAGTTTATTGAAGTTATTTTCTGTTTATTTGCACTCTAATTTGAATAACTGACGTAAAACGAAAACGGCGAGAAAACCTGCTTGGATTCAGCCTTGTCCTAGTTAGCAACGAAGAAATCACTCGCTAATTATTTCTCACCTTTCTCCGAAAGACATCTTCAGGTGAAGAACAATTATTGTACGGAAATATGTTCCTATATGTAAAAAGTAAAATAATAATAATAAAAAAAAAAAAGAATACAGGTTTTAAAAGAGAGATATTTCTCAAGATTTTGATGGGAAGTGAATCGGCAAATGATATAATTGCTTTCAAAATATGCAAATGACGGTGAAGTACAAAACTTTACACACATATCTCTTTTAAAATATCTGTATTCTTTTTCTCTCACTATATTTATATGTCCAAATACACATATCCATACAAAAAAAAAAAACTCCTTACCATGCAATAACAGATTTTCGCCTGAATATGCCTCCTGGACAAAAGTAAAAGGTACTAAACGAGTAAATTCTTCGTTGCACGCCGACAATATAGGATTACTGTATTTAAATAGGTACCTATTGTTTTCTTCTAGTATATTTCAAAAGTCTGCAATTCTCTTTGGTTTCACCCTATCCTTCCCTTCCCTTCTAGTAGACGATGTAGAGAAGTAGTGTTCGTCAATATTCATTAGTGTGATTGATATTGGGGAGAATTGCTGCTTGAAAAGTGGAAGTACATTTACTCACGAGAAAGTTGCAGTGTATGAAAGTTTCTTATAATGACCTCAAACAAGGGGAAAACATAAATTTGTTCCCTTGAATGAATCGGAGATAAGTTGCTATCGGATATGCATATAATTCGATTTTGAGGACCTACGTGTTACTTCATCTTTTGAAACCAGTAATGTTGACACTCTACAGACTATGAGCTTGCATATATGATCAACAATAGTGGTTTGGAGAGGTCAAGGACTATAATAAAGAATACAATGATGTCAAAGTGCAATATTTCAGATCTCTGGCCCGTGGACTTCGCTTCAGAAATATACTGAAGTGACTTGGATTCCACTGACTAACGTGTTGAAGAAATTCAGAATCTTAGAATTGACAACAACTGGACGAAAATATCAAATCAGTTAACATTCTATGCAATGAGATCTCACAAATCCTTTATCACCATGTCCTCTTCTTAAGTTAGGAATTAAAATCTTCTGTTATTATATCTTTTGATTGCAACATTCTTTTTCATCATATAATTATTATTTTAAGTGTACATGCAGCTTCATATTACTCCGCTACTTGAAAACTACGCAATTTTAACTCGAGCAAACCAATGGAGCCTAAAGGCTGAAATTATTTACTGTGTGTTGGGTACATGCAAGGTTTCCAGAACTAAACCAAATTTCAGATTTTTCTATGAGGACCCATTTGAGATATTTACACCCTAAATCCGGCACTTTTCGGCGAACTAAAATGTTTGAGCCCCCGTAGCAAAAAGATGTGATTCTACGCCATACTTTTTTTTAAAAAACTTTAAAACATGGTGGTGTAAAAATTGCAGCCTTAGATTAAAATTCTTCACA
Source organism: Lepisma saccharinum (assembly GCA_022664845.1). Classification (NCBI taxonomy): domain Eukaryota; kingdom Metazoa; phylum Arthropoda; class Insecta; order Zygentoma; family Lepismatidae; genus Lepisma; species Lepisma saccharinum. Next base: position 31,026 of record JAGDQP010009655.1, read on the forward strand.
ATAAAATTTTGACTTAAAATCCATTTTTTTTTAAACAAATCGTTAAACAATCTTGTCTAAATTTTTGTATGAAAGAATTTTGCGGAAACGAACTTTAAAATCTTTACACTTTAGGAACTACATAATGGATTTTGAGGTGAACAAACACCGTGTGCGTAGGTTTTCTTGGGGTTCTCCCGTTTCCTCTCGCCTTCTTCATTCCACCAATCATCCCATCATCATCCATCTGGCCTGAGCCAAAGTTCCCTAAACGCCTTAAAAATTAAATTAAAAATAAAAATAAAATAGTAATTCTTCTTAAATCGCATGATTTCTCTTAGAATGGACACCTTTTTTTAAAAACCTTCGAATAAGATTCCACATTATACCCTCCAATAGACAGCGCCACCTATCCATTTACACCCATTTCGTTTACGTACCCCTTCCCCTTGCTCCCTGCGTTTAATCTTTCATCAGTCACTTTGCTCTTTGCAAATATATTATTGACTCTGAGCTTTTTCGAGGCTCTCTAAGTAGATAGACAGTTTTGATCGCTACCTAATGTTCCTTGTCATATGTGACTGAAAGATCAGAGCGTTTCTTGCATATTCCCTGACAATACATTTGAGATACTCATGACGTTCAGCGTACTAAGACCCCGGAATGGCCGAAGTTAGCGCGCTCGCTTTGTGTGCGCGTGGTAACAGGAAGTCCAGCTGAGGGTCCATAGGTCTCCATCCTTAGAAGCTTACCAGCTTGTTAAGGGCGTTAGTATCAATTCAAACAAACAACAAAGCGCAATCATAACTTACCATCAAATTTTATGTCTCCTGAATCGTCTTCCGTTGTTGTTGTTGCTGTTGCTGCTGTTGTTTCTGGAGTTTGTTCGTCAGTTCCCTCTTCAGGAATGTCAGGGGCAGAGGACTGTTCTTCTTTCACAGAATCTACCAAAATCAAGGTAGAAGGTTCCGGTTCCGCTTGATGGGTGTCCGCTGTGTCGGCCACATCACGACAAACTTCAGAATCTTCTCCACTATTTAAAGTTTCCATTTCAATCTTGATCTCCAGTCTGCTACTCTCTTCTACATGGTCATCTGACGGAGACGCTTCATTTTGATGTTCCAACGATGTATTTCTTTTTGTCACCGTATCCTGAGCAGCGTCAGGTATCGTTACAACTGCCACCTCTTTAGAACTACTACTTTGATTATTAGAACTACTAATACCACTACTTTGTACCGCATCACTTGCTTCTTCCCTTTCAGTATTTTGAGAACTGTCACTCAAAGCACTGTCAGTACTTTGCACACCATTACCTGTCTGTGGAATAACGCTACTGCTTGTGCTCACTGTACTATTACTAAGCCCAAAATTCGTTTGTATACTGGTTGTGAGGCTATTTGCACTACTGCTCGTCTCTGTGGAAGACTTCTCAGACACTGTGTGGGGCAATGAAAGGTGAATTTTCTTAACAGTGAATGTGTCTTCTTTACTAGAACTGGCTTGGACATTGTCCTTACTACTGGTGGTATTACTTTCGGAGTCACTAAGGGCCCAATCAGAATCGGATTCTCCGTCGTCACTGAACTGAAAAAGAAGAGAGCATATTTTTAATACCATCAGAGTTGGGTGTTGACGAACTAGTAATAGTTTACTGCTAAAGAAGTAAAATAGGTGTAAATAAACCAAAAATATATACAGGGTGTTGTAAAACAACACCGACCCCGCCCCTCCAACGAGATTCCTACCATTAAAGTAAGAAAAAAAGTGTAGATTGTCGAGGATACATAAATGATTCGTTTCAGCGCTATATGCTGCCGATGTGTGGGAAAATTGAACTCTAGAACTTGATACTTCCAATACCATTAACAGTAGAACTGAAACGGCATGGTACCCTCAAAGACTTCAAACCTGTTCTATCCAAAAATGTATGTTCCACAATTGTGCAATGGACGCGCAAGGGACTCCATCAAAGTAAAGTATTCCCAGTCATTATCTGAAGTAAATGTGGGCCGAAATAACCACAAAGACGACGACTTTTTGTATAAGTGCAGATCACTGACATCTAACCGGGCAATGACAATTTCTGCTAGCCCTAAAACGTACAGCAAACGTTCGTTGAAATGTATGTAATTTACTCTTGTTTGTAATACAACCACGCCTCCTTTTATAAAATCGTTCCGAAAAGGAAATCTGTTCGAAATATCGACTTGCTAAAATGAGTTAACGTTACTTGCTGGAAGCTAGTCTCATTCATGCTTATCAACCCACTAGTATCGACCCATCTTTACTTTAGGGAATTTCTGGGAATTCCCTACTTTCTTTGGGGAATCCCTTGTGCGCCCATTAAACAGTTTTGGAATATGCGTTTTTGGATAGAGCAGGCAGACTTCAAGGGTACCATGCCGCCACCTTGCTGAAGCCAAGAACCATTCGTTTGAGCAATTCTTGAAGAAAACTTATTTGCGAATTACCTTTGTTTGTTAGTTCAACAAAATGATTGTTATGTAATTCAACAACGTTGTAAAATATATTTATAAGATTCCAATAGTCTAGAAGAAGTCTCTATGACTTTGAATTCATGACATATTTGGTAATGTATGGAATCTTCGTATGCACAAGCTAATTGAATCATAAGAAGTCTGGAAGCTGGAGGAATATAAAGTATTATTCAGTGGTTTGGATCGTTCTGTATCTATTGCTTGAATATAAAATATAATGTTTTGGATTTCGGACACAGTATATGCCCACCGTTCTTGCAAAGAACCTACTGATACATTTAATAAATATCCGACTTTACTGCAGTGTATACTCCCATATAGGTAGTCAATAGTACGTAAAATAATATTCACAACCAAACACACAGTTGTTCATCGAAATCCATGTTTTAGTATCTGGCAAAAACTTTCCATTTCGCAACACACTATGGCAACACTGCACCTACCTTGTTTCCGCCCGGGACCGCCATTTTTTATTTTGCCTGCAAAGTAAACTGACAAAGACCATATCTGCGGACGGCTTCTTTTTTTATCCCCTCAACCTTTTTTAACCTTCCTTTTGCACCTGAGGAAGCAATGAATAATTTGGCGAAACTTGTTGTGTTTGTGTTTTTAATCGCCATTCAATCAGAAGATTCGATCCCAGCGAGCACGATGTACCAAGTTAAAGGTAAGCGTATGATATGGTCATCGCCACGTAAATTTACACGGAATAAGGTAAATTTATAGTTTTACTTACAAATGTGTTAATCGGGTCTACTTGCACTTTCTACATAGAGAAATTTTCTTCAGAATACCAACATTTTCATTAACAAGCAAACATACTGATGGAGCAGAAAAAAAAAATTCTTCTTCCATGGTTAGAACGTCAAAGCATGTGCGCATGCAAAGTTTGGCAACTCGAGCGCAATTGCTTGGGAGGCATCGATGATATAATAGTTTTTAGCTAGAAATGGAAAGCAAATCTACAGTAATGGGTACAGGGTGGAAGGCGCTACCTGTTGGAGCCATCTTGAAATTCGATACCTTGGCACTCATTTCTTCTTGAAATAAGGAAGAAAATGAAACCCAAATGCATATAAATCCACATCGATAGGACACTATAACCAGTAGCAAATAAATAAATAAATCAATCAATCAATCAATCAATCAATCAATCTATCTTTCTTTCTTTTTTATGGGCCATTCTAGTAACTTTTTGACTTCGGCCCGTCACGTTCTAGTTAAAATCCACAATCAGAAACGTCCACGCCTCATCTGGGACCTTGAATCGCTGGCTTAATGCCCTAACCCACACGGCTACCAGGTCGGCACGAAATGGGTGTTTTCAGCTTATTGCATCATTATTCCAGATTAATGTCACATACCCTTATCTTTCACAATAATACTTTTACGGCAAAACTTGACTTCAGAAACTTATTTCTCGTAAAATTATAGCCTAGAATTACATGCTACACAACCCCCCTTTCAATTTAAGAAAATCAATCGAGATTCAATATCGTGGCCATGAAGAATATACGCTCTAACTGGTAGCGCCTTCCACCCAGTACCCGTTACTGTGAATTCCTTTCCATTTCTTTCAGCAATTAAAAAATATACGGGTATTTCCACACCTTTTCATCATTCTCTAGAAACAAGAATCTGACTTTTATATCATCGATATTTCCCCAAAACAATTGCGCTCGAGTTGACAAAATTTGCATGCGCACATACTTTGACGTTCTAACCATGGCGGATGGAAAAGAATATTTTTTTCTGCTCCATTAGTAGATTTGCTTGTAAGATAATTTTAAAAATGCGGGATAATATTCGACATTTAGACATTCCGAAAGATGTAACTAGATTCCAGAAACAAATTCTTACAAATACAGTATTGTTCTGTATAATACAGGACGGTTGGCCACTACCTCCCGGTTCCTGTGTTTTAGAAGTCAGGGACAGTAGAAAATAAACAAAAAATGTCTTTTCCACAAGAAACCTTGCGTGTTGTAAATATTGAAATTAACAGCCGCCGTGACCGGGACTCAAACTCGGATTTCGTAGTTCCCTGTTCGGTATGCTACCCATTACATCACTGCATGATTGTAGAGGATTCCTGAGTTGTGAAGTGCCTTGTTTTCATAACCAGTAATGAAAACCCGGAGAATGTTAAAGCAGAAGAAATACTATATACACAGAGATGCTGCTGTGCCGTGGTGGTGTAATGGTTAGCATACCCGACCAGAAACTGGGAGATCTTGGTTTGTCAATGTTTCTGTGTTAAGTTTCAATACAAATATTATATTTAGCCATTTTATAACCCTTTTATTTTTTTGTCACACTTTTACTTAAAGACGTTCTATTTCCACAAGGTACCATCAGGGCACGTAAACTGAAAAAAATCTGGAGAAACCTGTCAAGAAATTCAGCAGCAGATCTTGAAGCTTCGTGATTTCTCAGCACCGATCCGAAATTCGCTTCCGTAATCATTGGTTCTGGGCTCGATACCCAGTGAGAGCATAAGTGGTTCGACCTGAGGGAATGCAATGGCAATCCAGTATCGGTTCACCTCGCCCAGGGGCCTTCGAGTAAAAAGAAATGCCTCCGAGCAGAACATCCATCTTCGCCATCAATCATAGATCAGTGCCTCCCGAACTTTTTCTCTCTACGTTCAAATAACATAGATTAAAACATGGTAACTATTACTGTTCCTATAACTAGGCCAAAAGAAAGACTGTATTTAGTAAGAACAGCGACTAGGTGAAATGTATGTGAAAACAATAGCCCTTTAACTTCCTACACTGAAACAATGCGACAGGATAATTATTCTTGAAAGATTTTATACACATATGTAAGTATGTATATGTAGAAAGAAAGAGAGTTAAATTTCCCTCTATATGGGTTATCAAATGGAACGAAGACAAAGGACATTGCAAACTGCCCAATGGATTTAGTGTGGAATCTTCTACACCAACATTACGTGAGCGACATGTACAAAAACTGAATGTCTTTGTCACGTATTAAAAACTTGAGTAAACTGTTGACTAATGATTCGAGGCCCGTCCACACACACTGCGAAAACTGTCCAGGATTCCCTTTGCAAATTCCACCATTCCATATCCTAGATGTGCGCCCCAGATTTCCATATTTTCCGGGAGCAGAAGCAGCATCTGTGAGGTAGGAGATTTCAGTCTAACGAAGAGGTAGAAGATGCTGTTCGTGAATTGTTCCGAACGTGACGAATTGAAAGTCTAGTGTCACAGTGAGGTAAGTGCTTTTCACTCCGCAAATTATTTTTATTTTTAAAAATATTATTTTTTACATATTTTTTTTTTTAAACTAACGTTTCAACTATATATAATCGTCTTCGAAGTATAGGACACAGTAAGTTTTTCCTGGTGTATTTGAAAAAGTTACGAGCTTCTCATTCTTCTTTTTCTGTACTTTTCTCTCATTCTATTGTCTTACTGTGCTGCATATTTCTAGGAAGACTATAGTTTATATTTGAAACGTTAATTTTATGAAATACTCACATACAAATTTCTCTACCAGCTGTAAATCACGTTTTTGCAGTTAGCCACCTAGCACAACGTCCGTTAGTGAATTGAATTTATTTATTCGGCCTTTCGACATCTCAGGTTCAGGCCGGGATAGAGTAAGGAAAAGAATATTGGGAGGTAGTCAGTCACGACTTAGTTTGTTGATACCATCTCGCCGTTTTACCTGGTGGTCACTTAGGATGGGCGGCCGCTGGGATCGTTCCCAGAATCTTCCGACTGCTAAGCTAATGTTCTACCAACTGAGCTAGGGCTCATGGTACGTCCGTTAGTTATCTAAGTTACAATATAATTTAGAAAATGGCATAATGGTGCGACAGGCTACTTTTAAATAATAAGATTACTGACTTGGTGTGAGAAGTAGACTCTGATTATAACCAGGAGCTTTGAATAATCTATCTGTCTCCTCCTCTTCGATGTTTCCCCACATAAACTATGTGGTTTCTTGTAGAGGCAAACAGCAATATTTACAAGTAAAAGTGGAAGACAAAATAATGTAAATAGATAAAGACAGGAAGAAAGTCGAAAAATGTAGAAAGAAAAAGAACTTCACTAACATTCCCTACAGTACTGCCACTTACTGTGATAATATCCATGAACATGTTCTTTAAGCCAGCATGACGGGGGCCATTTTGTATTTTAGTACATGTATGTGCGTTAATAATGTTTTATTGGTAATTAATAGAACCCAAATTATAAATAATGTTTAGTACCAAAATGTCGCTAATTTTCATGAATGTACTCTCGGATAGTGAATATACAACAAAATAATTTTAGTAAAATTCATTTAATATTTTAAGTGTGTATATGTGCAAGACCTTTTGCTCGTTCACATTTTAATGGTCCTATATTCTGAAATATATATCACCAAATATAAACATACACCATATTTAGGAAGCACTTTCACAGTCAACAATTTGCCTTAGAATATATATATATAGCGCAACTTACAATTGGATTCTTTGATCTGTCTTCCTCTTCCTTCTTCTTCTCTTTCTCTTTTTCCTTCGCTTTTTCTTCTTCCTCGTCTTTGTATTCGATTCCTCTGGCCTTCGCCATGTCCCGAAGACGCTTCTGATTCTCCTGGCATTGGAGTCGAAAACTGTGGAGGGTCTGCAGCTTTATCACACAATCACGACACAACACTTTCGGAAAAGGATCTTCTTTCTTGATCTAAAAGAGACAGAATACAACAGAAAAATCTTAACCAACTTTTAGTCTTACAGAAGTACTCTACTTAACATATGAACATGCTCTAGATTAACTGCAGACGGATCATCCGCGGCGGGCTTGAAAGGTTCGCAGATTAAAGAAAATGCGTTTCACATTGAAAGGTAAAACTTCACGACTAGTTTAAAAAACAAGTCCCCGTTACTACTCATAGACCTCATAATAGATAAGACTTATCACGCTTCCCCATTTCTGGCTGCGCTAAAACTGATGGATTTTTGTTCTGAGCACGTGATTTTGAATCCATTCGCTAGGTAGCTCTGTCATAGAAGTCATATTCTACTATGAGGTCTATAGCAGAGCTACCTAGCGGATGGATTCAAAATCACGTGCTCAGAACAAAAACCCATTAGTTTTAGCGCAGCCAGAAATGGGGAAGCGTGATAAGTCTATCTATTACGAGGTCTATGCTACTAGTTCTAAAGTGTTATGAAATATTAACTATTTCTTCACTAAATTTATTGAACTGTGTAGAGTTCTCAACCTCTTTTTGTTCGCAGCAAATTATCCTTTGTAGTGTGTTCCCGCGGCACACTGACGTACGAGTTGACAACAATCCAGGAGACTTCATCACTAATATATATATTTTTTTTTCTTTAAAAGTCAATTCCATTTACACTATAATTTAAGCTTGGTGTAATAATAAACGTCTACGCGAAGACGAAAGCAACCATTCTACCAATACTGCAATACATATTTATACATATTATCGTCTGTACGTGTATTGGGGAGTTCGCTGCTTATTTTCGCTTCTGTTCAGTCAATATTCATTTCACCTTTTTGATCTATGCACATCTACATATCATCAATAAATTACAATTTTCCGTATCTGAGGTAAGAAAAGGGAAATGAAGTACCTTAAGACGACTGCCCTGTAAAAGAATTCGAAAATACGATTAAGGTATCAGGTTAAAACAGAAAAGATTTCAACTCGATTTTACGTCCGGAACCGTATAAAAACAGACCTAGAAAGCAGAATTTATACTTGAAAACCTTTCAGAGATAAAAACAATTGAAATGAGAGAAAGTTTGTAATCTAAGTGGTACAGCACAATTACGGTTCCCTCACTTTCTGCGAAGTGACTTGGACTTCTCTAGGTTTACAAGTGAAAAATGAAAAGCATACTCAGGGATAGTGAAATCTTGAGATAGGAGCACACAAACACTATAGAAAATTAGTACGTTTCACAATTGCGTTTTCAATTGGTAGGAAGGAAAATGGACAGATTGGACAGGTGCGAGACTGGTGTTAATGTATTCGTATTATGAAGACTAACGCGGCAGAGGCTAAATATGCCCATCCAGTGCGTGTTCGTCAAATTCTTGATGTTTATATTATTATGAAGCATCATAATTTGTAAGTAGAACTTGATCTTGATGGGTTTTTTTTTTTATGTTTGAAAATTATATAGAATAATAATCATCTTCTTTATATCCCCTCACCATTTTAATAATACAAATATCTTCAAAATTCCGTGACTTCTTTCACTTTATAATTCTATTTATTTTTGTACAATTGTTGATATCTGCGTATTCATCTAAATGTTTCTGCTTTATGTTCACTCAGATCATATAATACTGGTAAATATCATATTTTTTACCAAAGGAAATTGAAATATGAATTCTCATGTGTCTGGTAAATAATTAAAAACACATTAACTTGGCATCTGATGAAGCTTAGATAACTAGAGTGAAATACATTGGTCAGGGAAAGTTTGTAGATGAAACTTACATGATGTTTTATTTATTTATTTATTTTTTTGGATAAAAATTTCCTGATTTTATTAAGTTCTTCTTAACTTGTCAAGATGCATCCTTAGTATTCGTTAGGAAGTTCATATTTCAAAGTGTTCTTGTAGAAAATAGTAGTCATTATCTCATTTATTATTGACAGTTCCCTCTTTAGATATACCACTTTTGTTTAATGTACATATACACCAGTGGCGGCTCGTGACACAAATATTAGCTGAAGTACTACCAAAACGTTCCTACAATTGTTGTTCCTTAACATATATTCTGGGATTTTTTGGGCTTAGACAGGGTACTGATAATGTCACTATCCGATTTCAGACGATGTTGACTGATTTGCTGGCAAAATTAATACTTATTAATGCCTATTTACTTAATGCATATCAAAATAACAAGTGAAACTGAACTTCACCAAATTCACCTGACGAGCCGCCACTGATATACACAGTGTTTGCACCTTGACATTTTATTTTTTGAACATTTAAAAGTAAAATTTTGTTAGTTATGTATATTCAACCAAAATTAGATAACTGTAACTAAAGCTTTCTTATTATATGATTACAATAACTCAAATATATTATAAAAATCTCTCTCATACTAACAAGTTTTTACAATCAGATTGCAATACTATTACATGATAATATAAAGTTAATTCGAGAGAGGAGAATTCTTTACATGAACATATTTTTTATAATATTATGTATTTATAACATGTAGAGTCTCTGTAGGTTATTTAATTATATTTTTACATAGTAACCAAATTTCTGTTATAACACTTATATGTCATTTACATATTGCAGCATGTACCATAAGATAAGATGCATAATTTAGGAGTTAATTTAAAAAAAAAAAATGTATAGAAGTCTTACATAGGATTAATTTATTTGTTTTTATTTTTTCTATTTTTGTAGTATGATGTAAATGCGAGTTAGAAGTATTGCATGATTTTGTGATGATTGTCCAAGGAGTTTACTTTTTTTTTTTTTTAAATATGAATTAGGATTATATTTTTTTTAGGGTTATATAACATATTAATTGGACTAACTGGTTTTGGAATATCTAATTTCTATAAGGCTTTTATTAAAGTTTCTCTATTTTTTTACAATGAGAACAATTTCTAAGTAAATGTCGTATATATATCTTGAATTTCTTTTTGGCATTCACAATTAGAAGTTAATATATTCATTTTAAATAAATGTGCGTTCAATCTTGTATGGTTAGTTCTAGCTCTCATGGTTGTTAATAAAATGTTTCTAGGCACATTAATGCCTGTAAACCAAGGGCTCTTTCCATGTTCTTTGTAAAACCATTTATATATATAAAGTTAGATTTTTTAATATCAGACTTTAATTTCATTTTCCAGTTGTCAATAAATGTCAGACCAATAAATTCTGGTTGGAGTTATCTTAGGGAGATCTCTACATAATTTCGCATAAAAATCAGCAATATCCAGGTGCCCTGCTAACTTTTCATGACTGGGCACATATGCCAATATCTTTGCCCATTTTTCTATTTAATTCAATTATGTCAAATATTATCGGGTGGGATTTGTACATATGTTTATAATTTCTCTGAATTGAATGAAGTACACTCATTGAGTCTTTTAAGATCAGTATTTTTTTCTGTTTAAGTAATAAGCTATATCCTACCGCCTTATATATTGCAAACATTTTCCGCATAAGTGGTGTTAAGGAAACGTCATATTCCTAATGATGCTGAGTGACAGTGTGGCCAGGTTATGGAGGCGGGAAAATGACCAGATGGGTCGGAGAAAACACCAAGTGGAGAAGAAAGAGCAAAGGTTACTAGGAGTAGGTAAGGGGTTTCCTGAAGAAATAAGAGGGTAAAGAACCGGAGGGGAGGGGGGGATAATAATAATAATGAAGGGAAGAACAATATAGAATAAAACAGAAGTGCAACTAGAGACGGAACAAGGAAGAAGAAGACGGGACTGCGTTGCAAGGAGTTACAGGCAGCTGAGGCCGGGTTCATGGTTGGCGGAAAGGATGGAGATGTACGTCTGCCCCCATCTATTTCTTACTGTGGCAGGTGAGTTAGGGTTCAGGACTTTCAGGATTCTGACTCGAAAGGTGCAGCCGTGACAAGAAGTGTGTACGGGTATGGGGAGGTGCGGAACATTTGGAGGAGTGGCGATGGTTGTTGATGCGAAATGTTAGAGGAGTTTGAGTTTCGCCAACGTAGAAGGCGGAACATAGGTTACAGAGTAGCAGATAAACAAGGTTGGAAGATATGCAACTACCGAAGTGTCTGAAAGAGTACGTCGACAGCAAGAGTGTATGGACGAAAGCGTTTGGTATGGTATGAATGGGACCTGTTGAAATGGAGATACTGCATATCGTTGGTAGGTTTGATGTGAACGCCTGTCTCAAGTAGATTATTCTTGAGCCAGACATCCACATCAAGGAAAGTTGTGTGTTTCCTCGAGAAGGACCAGGTGAACTTGACGGGAAAGGTGGAGTTGAGGTTTTGCAGAAATGTTTCCAGAGACTCTTGTCCGTGAGTCCAGCAAAGACTTGTGAAAGGTTTGAGAGGTGTGGAGTTGAGGTATTGGGTCTCCAGGCGTCCCATGAAACGGCTGGCGTAGGAAGAGATCTTGCGAGTGCCCATGGCTGTGCCTTTGATTTGCAGGAAATTGTGATTCTCAAAGGTGAAGTTGTTCATGGTGAGAACAAACTGGGCTAGCTGAAGCAGAAAAGGTGTGCTGAGTTTACCAGGACTGGGGCGTGTGTCGAGAAAGTGTTCAAGGGCAGCGAGGCCATGGTTGTGGGGAATGTTGGTATACAGTGATGTCACGTCGACTGTAACTAAGATAGTGTCAGGTGGGAGAGGATCAGAGATAGAATGGATTGTGGAGAGGAAGAGGTTGGTATCCTTGATGTAGAAAGGGAGAGCCTGGACAAACGGTTGGAGATGGTGGTCAAGGAAGGCGAGATTCTTTCAATGGGAGAGCCAATACTGGAAACTATGGGCAGGCCGGGATTACCAGGTTTACGGATTTTGGAAAGTAGATAAAATTTAGGAGTTCTGAGATTGTCAGGACAGAGTGTAGAGACAGTAGAACGCGACAGCCCCTCATGGGCTCCATGCGCTTGAAGGTAGGTGAGGATCCTTAAGGAAGGATTGGGTGGGATCTTCGTCGAGGGGACGGTAAAAGGTAGGATCGGAAAGTTGTTTGAGGGCTTCGGATTGGTAGTCAGAGTAGTTCATGACTACCGTGGTGGATCCCTTTTCAGCCGGGCGGATAATGATGGTTGGATCAGAACGAAGATTGGAGATAGCTCTTCGTTCTGCAGTTGTGAGGTTGTGATGTGATAGGAACGTGTCAGTGAAGCCAGGGTGAGCAATATGTTTGGTGAGGAAGGAAATGTACATTTTAAAGGGTGGTTAGGAGGTAGAGGGGAAGGATCCTTACTGGAGGGAGGAAGGAATTTGTGGAGGTTGGGATGAGTGGACCAGTGGTAGAGCCACCTGAGTTTAAGGGCAAAGGTGAGATGACGTTGGCTTGTTCAATATAGCGGTACTAATTTTCTATAGTGTTTGTAAAGTTCGTGTGCTCCTTTCTCAAGATTTCACTATATAGTATCTTTTTTCTACCTTAATACCATA